>CAKALU010034775.1:0-51768 GCA_916700995.1 Hozukius guyotensis
TCAGCGACAGTATAATAATGTTAATTTTACAGTAACATAAAGGCAACCCTGCTGCTAGTTCTTTACTGTTATTTTACTGGGAAATTCTTAACAGTGTACACTGTAAAAAAAAAAAAGAGGTGTAAAATAACGGAATTTTCCGGCAGCAGGGGCGCCAGAAAATGTCTGTTAAAAAACGGAAAAATACTGTCCGTTAATTAACATAAATAAACTGTAAAAAAACAACAATAATTATGTTTATATAATTAGCTGTTATTACTGTAATTTTACAAGAAATATTTTACTTTTAACATATATTTATTGTTAGAATAGTCATACACCGTAAATCTAAGACCATTAACATATAAATCACAAATGAAAAATGTAATTTTATGTTGCAAAAGCCCAAATTTACATTAACTCAGGAGTTTTGCAAAACAATCTGTATTTTTACAAGAAATATTTTTAGAATTCCATGAAATCCTTTTCTTCTAAAATAAATAAATTGTTAAAATAGAGTCATAAACCTCTAAAAAACAGAATAAGCTTAAATACAGATAATTACGATTGTGATTACAAAAAATACTGTAAATCTAAGACCATTTACATATAAATCACAAATGAAACATGTAATTTTTAAAAAAAAATTCTGTCATTTTGAAATACAGACAAAAAATGTAAAATTTCTTGAAGAAAACTGTTTTTTTTTTACAGTGTAGTGACCCTGCTCAGGAGGCAAAACACAAGTAAATAAAGGTACAATGCATGGAGCCTCTCTCTCTCTTTCTCTCTCTCTCTCTCTCTCTCTCTCTCTCTCTCTCTCTCACGCGCACACACATCCCCCCCTGAGGCCCCTGTCATAACGATGTCTCGTGACGTAAGAGTCGCCTTTAAAATAAATGCTGGGAAGCGGAGCAGAGAGCACTTTACGCAACAACGCGGATTACTATCCATCTAAAAAGTGGTGAAATGGAGATGACAGACTTCCCAAAAGCATAAAACAACAGTTTTAGGAAAAAGGCTGAGTTTTTTTGATAAACTGTGATGAATAATGACAACTTTGCCAAAACTAAAAGAAGCTGGTGCACTGAAATGTGCTGACTACAGAGAAGGAGACTCTCGGTGCGTAAAGGTAACAGGTGGCACTTTATGGTTACTATGTGTTTTTTAGTATTTTTGACAGTGACAGGTTTCTAGGAACGAGTTAGCAGCTATAGATGCTCTCAACAGCAGTGGATGAATGTGCGTTTTGCCAACATGACATGCTCAGGTCTTGATGTGCCAAAGGAAGAACAACAGCATGGAGAAAGACTTCAGAAGCAAGCTGCTATTCATAAACCTTCCACGTGAGCAAAAGCGACCAACCCTAGCTCCAGAGTGAAGCTCTGATGAATGGACAGCAGGATGTTTTTTGGACAGGTCGGTCTGAATTCCAGCTTCAACCTGAGCGATGACCGGGAGCTGCTGGACACGTCGGCTGGCCGGGCGAAGCTGTCTCCGACGGGCTTCGTGGTGCTCTCCGTGATGCTGGGCTTCATCATGACTTTTGGCTTCCTGAACAACTTAGTCGTGCTGCTGTTGTTCTGCAAATTCAAGAAGCTGCGGACGCCGGTGAACATGCTGCTGCTGAACATCAGTGTGAGCGACATGCTGGTGTGTTTGTTCGGCACCACGCTCAGCTTCGCCTCCAGTGTTCGTGGGAAGTGGCTGCTGGGACGCAGTGGCTGCAGCTGGTACGGATTCATCAACTCCTGCTTTGGTAAGGGTCCTTAATATCTCCTCATATCTCCTGATATCTTCTGTAGGGATTCATCAACTCCTGCTTTGGTAAGGTCCTTATATCTCCTGATATCTACTGCACATGCCTGAGCAAAAACACTGCTTCAACTGGTGTGTTTGAGAAACTAATTGTACGATACAATACAATACGATACGATACAATATGATACGATACGATACGATACGATACAATATGATACCATACCATACCATACCATATGTTACCATACGATATGATAGTATCGATACGATACAACTTTATTGTCAGTTGCACTGAAATTCATTTTGCATCCATAGGCAGCTCAGTTTGAGAAAAAGTACACATACAATAGACATACTGTTACCATAGACAGACAGACAAGTAAGACACATCAGACAAAAAAACAAAACACATCACCAATTATTCATACATAACCCATTACAAAATTACCATTTGTCCTCTGGATTTACATGTCTTTAGCAGCACATCAGAGAGAGTATACCATAGCCTACTAAAAGTCACAAACAAGTTTTTTTCTGATATATAATTTAGAATTTATATGCGTAAAGACGGCTTTTGATGTGTGATTCTTAATATGTGTCCTTAATATCTACTGATAATCTACTGCACATGCCTGAGCAAAAACACTGCTTCAACTGGTGTGTTTGAGAAACTAATTGTGGTTTATGTCAGAGAGAGAGTACCATAGCCTACTAAAGGTCACAATCACGTTTTTTTTTTTTTAAATATATAATTTAGAACTTATATGCGTAAAAAGATGGTAAATGGATTTGCATTTATATCCTCCTGAGACCCAGCCCATTGACATGCATCCTCTGTAGTGGACATTTTGTCCACATGCATATCCTCTTACTCTTTTGACTTACTCTATCAACCCCTGGTGTATGGAAAAAAGAGGACATACTGGGCTTTCCAGTGATATGGCATGTGTTTTTTTTAATCAAGTTGAATGTATTCTTGGTTTAATATCACTCTACAGCAATAATCTGTTCATTTTTTTAGTCTTTTCACACTGAAATGGTCCTGTGGTCCACTACAGTGGACATGCTGTAAAATAAAAAATAAAGTTCAAAAAGCCTAAATTGTAAGATTTTCTTTTTTACCCTAAATAGGAAGGAAATCACACAAAAAAAGTAATTGGAAGACTCTTTTTCTACTCGGTTCCCAGGATGATATAGTGCTTTTCTAGTCTTCCGACCACTGAAAGCTCTTTACACTACATGTCAGCATTTACCCATTCACACACACTGATGACAGAGGCTGCTAAGGGGCCAACTTTGCCCATCAGGATCTAATCTAAATACTCATTCACACACCGATGGCTATGCCTTCAGGAGCAATTTTGGGGTTAAGTGTCTTGATTATCGTCATTATGGCCAGTTAGTTGCTTCCTGTTGCAGTACATCAGTGACTATGAGGACTTGTGGGGATTGGATGCGTTAATGTTTTCACTAGAGAATGGCAGTCCATCTCTCCATCATGTGTTTAATGTCTTTGCTGAGGCGATTCACACAAGTTGTAAATGCTTATTTACGGAAATAATGTGATTTCTGATATCTTTTTTTTATTGGAAAGGTACAAATGGTAACAAGGACATTTGTGGTGTCAGAGCAGTACTAAAATTAATACATTAAAGGAATACTTCACCCTCAGAAATGCGAGAAAACGTTGTTTTTCTCGCATGCCTCCGCGGTGAACCAAGAAAATGAAGAAAATTCTTGATGATTTGAAGTAAATGGAGGTCACAAAACTAATTTATATCAAAACATCCGTTTGCAAACTCCCATACAACTCGTGCAGTATAATCCAAGTAGTCCATCTAAAACCTTACTATTTAAAACATTTCCGCATAAACAGTACTGGCACGGATGAGGAGCGTTAGACAAGCATTTATGCTTAAGTGTTTTAAATAGTAGAGAAAATGTGTTTGGGAAGCGCTGAGCATATGACTTGATAAATGAGACTTGGATTGCAGGCTACTTCATGAGTTTCATTCAAGGTAACACAGGGGATGTAATTGATATACAAATGATCATTTTGGGTGTGAAGTGTTCCTTTAAAGATTCTATTAGTTTGAGTATGCACAACATATACAAATACTCTTTATATGGACCCCTGAGATTTTTTTTTTCTTTAATTGTGACCAATATTCACACTGAGCGGGACAGATGAACAGATGAAAATTTAACTCGTCAGTGCTCTCTGGTGGACAAACTAGTGACACTGTTTCTGGATTACCTCAAACCTACAGGTAGTTTGGCATTTGTGTACTACACATTTGTGTTACTTAACAGCCAACATATAAACAGTTATATCTGTAATAATATCGGTCTAGCTTTGTATTCCAACATTTTCCAGCCAAATGCAAACAGGATGGTAGTCAGAGTAGTATATTCATGCACCACACTGTTTATGACTTCCTCTTTTCAAAAGAAACAACATGATAAGTTTTGCTTTACTGCAGTACCTGAGCATTCTGGGCCAAAGGTCCTATACTTTGTGTGAGTTAACCCCTTCGTGCATGAAGCGTCAAACAGCCACATTTTCACATTATCTCAAACACCTGACAGAAATTTTACTGTTGGTCACACAAAGAAAGAATTGCAGCCTCTACACAGTCAAGCCTGTGGTGTTTATTGTTCAGTCTGTCCACCAGGAGGTGGTGCGATAATGTGAGAAATTTGATGCACTGACCTTCATGCTTACATCTCATAACCTTTCAAGTATAAGATAAGAATAAATGACTAATTGATTCTTGTATGTGCTTCTTTGCTTCTGTAGATGTTAATCTTATCTCCAATCCCATGAGTATTTAACATGAGATATAGATTTCCTTGAACGTAGTTGTTAGCTTAGATGTACGTCTTCATATCTAGAAGGTTTTACAGATGATCAGGATGCTCGATCTTGGATTAAGCTTTTGATGAAACCATTTCTTCATTTTGATGCTTTTTGGGGTTGGCAATTTCCACTCTTATCGTTGATACATTTGCCAAACGCAAAGGATAAAGCTCGGGAAATCCTTATGTTTTCTTATTGTCAACAAATCCCAGTAGCCTGTAAGGCCAAAGGCTGATATAGTTTGTTCCTTGACCATTGTTTTCCAAAAACTATTAAACACTTACACATTTGATCTGTTTTAAAAGATTTATGTTTCAAAAGAAACACATTAGCAGGGAAGTTGGCAAGAGAGAGGGGCTAGCAGATATTTGGTTGTGTCTTTTCATGGGATTTCTCAACAATAGGAAATATATAGAATGAAAGCCTTATCCTCTTATACCCAATTGTAACCAAACCATTTGTACCAATGCATTTTCAAGCTTGATTCGTGCTGGCTTGGTCTTCAGTTGGATAACCGCTCTTTCTGTCTTTGCATTCGTTTGCGTAGTTGTGTATATTACCAATGTAACTACAAACTGTGACTGTGATGGAAGCCTACAACCTTAACTCATTTTTTAAAACGCACTTCATATTGTTTGAGTTGCTGCGATGAAACGAGCCATTGAATCGACCGTTCAGGATATAGAATCTGCACCATTCTCATGCATGTTCATTTATTCTTCCATTTCCTCCCTTTTTATTATAATTTTCCCTGTTTTCTTCTGTCCTCACAAACAGTTTCCACATATATCCAGTGTATGTTTTGTTAAGTTTTATTCACCTGCTGATTATGTCTCACTAATGAAAAAAAGAAGGGAATTTTGATTGAGACAAATTTCCATTTTATTTTTAAAAAATCAAGCATGTTTCCTATATTGTGTGTTTCAAATCAGCAGGTGTTTATTGTGACTTTGTGTTCCCCTCTGGGCTCAGCGTGTTGCTGAATGATGGAGATACTGCTAATCTCTCTGAGTGCTGCAGCCCAGTGATCCGGTCAGTTGCCAGACACCTTAATACGCTGGTTTCATGACGCCTGCAGGTATTGTTCTTGCAGGACATTGTTCTGAAATGCCGATGAGAATACGCTGCTGCACATTGACGAGACAATGATTTTACAAATACACTCTGTATACCTCTCTAATTATTCTGCTTCTATCTATCTGTCTATCTATCTATCTATACAGTATATCTATCTATCTATCTAAGAATAAGAATCCATCTCTTATCATTT
This sequence comes from Hozukius guyotensis, assembly GCA_916700995.1. Taxonomy (NCBI): domain Eukaryota; kingdom Metazoa; phylum Chordata; class Actinopteri; order Perciformes; family Sebastidae; genus Hozukius; species Hozukius guyotensis. The sequence goes on from CAKALU010034775.1 coordinate 5,871, forward strand.
ACATCAGACAAACACTAAAGCAGATAGAGGCGGATAGGAGTGCGGAAGAAAAAAAGTAAAATTTGACTTTTTATTTTGATATCAACTTTAATATCTTTATATCTTTTTTTGCTTATTTTCTACCGCTGTGAATAAACTGCATAAATTCACCAGCACATTCTAATAAATACCTTATCGTGTGCGTCTGCACGTAAATTACAGTGTGTGTAGTTTGTTGTGCATATTTTGTGCACCATGTAAACAATTCACTCTGGTTTTTGATTCTCATAATACAAATAAATGATTTTCTTATTTCAAAATGAAAAATGTTACGGGTGAAAGGGATATTAGAAAACAAATAATGCCTCTGTATGTGTACTTTTATGCTTTTTTGACACATGATGGCTCAGGGTCAAACTGCTTTACAGTGTGTAATGCCCAAATGTTAATACACAAACAAAAAACATTCACAAGCAATCTTGTATCGTCATTCACTATAAGCATTCCTATACTTGAGTGAAGCAAATGTGTTTATGTGTTCACCAGCATCCAGCACACTCGCATCGTCCAGAACATCTTGTTCTCCTGAGCAATGACGTTGGTAAAAGAACATGATCACATGTCCATTGATGCATGGCTATGCTTTAACATGTGTGAAGATGGCAGAGTGCTTTGGTAAACGGCAAACACCTATATTAATGCCTGACTTGAATTATTCATTTCATCTATAAATTTCCCTGCCACATCCCCACCCTGTTGTCTTTCCTTCACATGAGATAGCAGACGGGCTGCTTCTATACACCACTGCACAAACACAAACTCACACACCAGAGTGTATGTAATATCATGATTGATCACCACTTGTTCTTGGATTGCCCAGAGCTAGTTTCAAGCAACGATCGAATAAAAAAAAAAATAAAAATCTTGTAAAGGATGACATTCATAAGTGAAGACATAGAAAGCCCCCCCTGGGTCTTCTAAAGGTTTACCTTTGGTTTTCTGAAGAAAAATCAAAATGCCAGAAAACCAGCATGATGCAGGGTGACTTATAGGCTACCTGTGTTTATGCAATCGATTTATTACTGCAGCTTTACAGATGTTTTCTGAGTGTTACCTTTGACACACAACTCTTTGAAAAGAAATGCATTCACCACCAAAAAAGATCTAGTAAAGTAGTAAAGTGCCTTCAGATGGGGTTGTGTTTATCGTGTTCACGAAAAGAGTCCATATGAACGCCCCCTTCTTGTGGTATTCACAACCTCGTAAGTGGAAAGTTTCTGAAAGATCACGGAGGAGTTCACGGGTTGTGACGTGTTGGTTGACGTTGTCAGAAATGCGAAGGTCGTGGAAGTAAATTTTTCCGTGCATAATAAGTTAACGTATTGTAATTTTAGTCATATAGTCATATACAGTCTTATAATAGGTCTGAGGAAAATGTTGATATTCCCAACGATCTCATCTTTTTCCTCTGTCATTATGCCTTTGCATTTAATGCATTATGTTACCCACTTGCTAACTTGCTAAATTGTCAGCCTCTGTGGGTTCTAGACGCCGACAGTAACGTTAATATTGCCGTTGCTTAGCAGCGGTGTTCTCACGACTTAACCACTTGAAAGCCAAGCATATTGTGTACACGACTTCCCATGTTGTAAACACAAGCTCACGAGTTTCATTTGGAGGCACCATAACAGCCTCTATTGAGACAAGGTGAGACGCTGTTTAGAGATCAGTTCTCTAATTTCACCAGTTTTCATTCTCAGCCATGCTAATGCCACCACTTTTGTTCAAAGTGAAATCTCAGAGTCAGAATCTCAACAATTACTGGATGGATTGCCATGAAATGTGGTACACACATTCGTGTTGCCCTCAGAATCAATTCCAATAACTTTGGTGATCCCGCTGTGCCTATAAGTACATCCCCGCAGAGCCTCTAGTATGGCTGCAGACTTGTTGTTAAAGGTAGAGTAGCATAGCTCACAAACTACAGCAAACTGTTCTGCTCAATCAAATCACAGCATTTTAGGAGTCATTTTCTAGTCTCTTGGGATTAGTTTGCCAACTGCACAAAATTACGTCATAACCTTGTGACTTTACTAGCAATGTAATTGCTTATAAGCAGTTATGGAATTTTAAGTAAGTAGAGTGCATAGGCGGCGCCAGGGAGGGGCTTGGGGGTGATGTAGCCACCCCTAGGATAGCCATCGCACCCTCGCACCTCCAAGAAATTCCTGTAGTTTATTTATAATTTTTAATTCCTTAGAATAGATTTTATTGAGTGTGGTTGTGAGAGTCAAAGTGTGCATGCAAATGAGTTTTTAATGGAGGATTTCCAGCAGGTCAGGGGGGAGAGAAAAAGTCACAGAACGCATCAAAAATCCACAGTGCCTGGAGCACGTTGGACAACGCCTAGGTGCTAGCTGTTCAAACTAAACAAAACTGTCATCGCAGACAAAGCATTATATATTTATATTTATTAATCAGAGCATTCACAATAATCACTCAAAATCAGCAGGGGGAGGCACGTAGAAACAGCTGTTTACGCCTCTCCTTCTCTCTCGTTGAACACCACGGTCAGTCGCGACGCAAACACTATGCCATAGACCGTGTAACATACGGTCTATGGCAGAGGTTCTCAAACCTTTTTCAGTAACGTACCCCTTACAAGATAGAGAATATACTGGGGACCCCCTCATGTATGACCCTTGGAATAATTTGACGTAGCCTATTTTTTACACTTCTTTGTGAAAGAACAACACAACAGTAAGAGATGTACTAGAAACACATTAGACATGTATTAAACCTATTTGCAAATTCTAAGAGTTATAGATTTGTTAAGTTAGAATATAATTTAGTAACTATTATACTGTAGATTTAAAAAATTTAATATTATTTGAACTATGAAGCCTTTTGTAAAAAGAAAAGAAAAGAAAAGAAAAATTGTATCAAGAGATTTAAATGAATGAATCTGAAAACTTTTCATGGACCCCCTGGCAGAGTGCCACAGACCCCTCGGGGTCCCTAGACCCCACTTTGGGAATCAATGGTCTATGGAACAGAATACTGTTGATTCATCCTCGAGACTTCAAAGAACTGGGGTTCTCTCGTGTCATCCGGGTGGAAACAGGAGGGACTTTACACACGATTCAGTTCCAGAAACAGACTAAGATAAAGAAAAGGAAAAAAAATTGTGAAAATTTGCCATAAATCAGGAGAAATACGGGAGAATTGTGACCCTGGGAGGAAAACAGGAGTCTTCCAGGAAATACGGGAGGGTTGGCAAGTATGTTCATTGATCAAGGTGTTGGTAACTGGAAGCATGAATTTGATCTCAGAATCTGAAGGCTTGGCAATTTGTCTGTTGCCTGCTGCTTGTGTGCAAGCCCTGTCTGTGGCATAACTGTGTGAAATTCTATATTTAGGTGTGTTTATGTAGGCAGGCTTGTGAACCTAGAATATCTCGCCTTGGTCGGGGGTGTTGAAGTAGAAACTGCGAGCGGTAGCTTAATGGGAAACCCTAAATATCAGAGCACCCACACTGAAAAGTCATGCAACCCCAAAGCATAAGCAAAAGAAAGTCTCGTACAAACCTTTACGGTATACTCTTAAACACCACAGTGCTTATTCTTTCTTTGCTTGTAGGGATTGTTGATCACAAGTATTACAAGTGTTGGTCCAGACATGACCTATGGTGGTCATTAATCCTGCAAAGTGTGCATTATGTTGAACATACATATATTAGGGAAGGGAGTAGGACTGTTGTGCATTTTTAAGCAGCTGCAGATGGTCAGAAGGTTGAGGTCAGACCAACAAATAGATGATTTGGTTTTCTCTAAATTAGTTGTCTGTTGGATTCACTTAGCCAGGGTGAGGATGACAGACCATCCATCATGTTTGGGTTTTTCATCAGAAGGTGATGCGGTGCATCACCTCAATACCTCAATGGTGAATATGTCATGTTGCTGCAAATAACCAAGTCCAACCTTTGTCCAGCTGTTTACGGAGAGCTAATGATACATGAGAGTAGAAGCAAGATTTAATCAGTGGAAGTATACACGTTGTTTTTCATTTTAGTGTATCACAAAGACAGATGGTTTCACAATAAACAAACTAACTGCAGCAATATGTTTAGAATACCAATGAAGAGATTAGCCCACATGGAAGTGTTAACCTGAGGGTGAACCGAAGGGTGGGTGCTATGCTTCCACGACGACGCTGCATCGGGACGACGTTATCAGCTGTAACCGCCGTATGAGCGTGGTGCAAAGCAGCGGCGATGAGCTAGCCAGTGAGTCACAAGAGAAACTCACATGCACTAAAATGCATGCGTGGCCGGCCCAGCTATGTCAACAAAGCACAGAGAAGCTCCGATTACAACACACACACAGAGGGAGAGCAACTTCATTCTCTGCTCAGGTAGACATTACTCCTCTATATCTTTACAGAGCAAATAGTTGTTTGCTGCTATATTATTGCTCTGGATATTGAATTTAGAACCTTTAAACTGTGAAATGTGTCAAAATATTTTCTTTTCCAATTACATGGTTAAGGACTGGATAAAAACCTTCATCTTGATTTTTTTCGAAGGTTAATAATATACAGTATAGTTAATTAATATCCAGATGAAATCCATATTAATTACAGTCAGAAAAACGAATTAATGGTGCTACGGATGTAAAATCATTATTTTTAATGAGACGACAGGTGTTTCTTCAGTCTGGGAATGACAGTCCCATGAGGGAAACATTTGTTTCCATGATACTGTGTTTTCTATGTTGCACCAAGACAAGCACTGTTTAGTTTTTTTTCCACTGGACGAATATACTGTGTATGTTAAGAGTTCAAGCAACCCAGGACACTCAGGATCCTTTCTTAAACTAATCAAGCAGAAAGAATCCACGACTATTATTCTCTTCCATTATGCAAACAATATGATGTGTGTCCTTGACTTTGACTCTTAAAACCAAACATTCAAAACAACAGTGCAGTCAGATAACATTGTCTTTCGGCTTTATACGCAAGCATTATCTGATCTGCCGCTCCTAGGCTTAAAGGGGTTTGGCTTTGTTCTTTATTTTTTATATTGTCCACAAATCCCCTGAAAAGACCAAAAGCAACAATGCATTAGTCTGACCTGTAATACTTTCCCACCCTGTTTGTAGCCCCTGTGTGCCAGCTGAAGACACAAGTCATTAAAAACAGATCACAATTACATAATTTTAATTTCCCGAAACAGCTGGGCATTGTAGTTTTAATTGAAACAAGAATAAGACCCAATCTGAGTAATAAAGTGGGCTTGACCACCTCAGACAAGCAATATAGGTTCAAATGTCATAAAAAATATACAAAAGTACCACAGAGCCTATTTTTTGTACACCTGTATGCCATCGCTAGTAAATACACAAATGCTGTGTGCATATTGTTTTGCTTATAAATCGAGATTGAACAACAAACGCAACTTGCAATTTTTAGCTTGTAGCGGGCTCAGTTTTAAAGCTAGAGTGAAGATACTAGTATCATATGAAACAAGAAAAACCTAAGGAATCCATTGGCACCAACCATATTAACCAATACTAGCTTGTCGCGAAGGAGGCTAAATAACACTATGAAGTTAAGCTAAATTTTGGCGAGGAAAAACTGGCATGGCCATTTTCAAAGGGGTCCCTTGACCTCTGACCTCAAGATATGTGAATGAAAATGGGTTCTATGGGTACCCACGAGTCTCCCCTTTACAGACATGTCCACTTTATGATAATCACATGCAGTTTGGGGCAAGTCATAGTCAAGTCAGCACACTGACACACTGACAGCTGTTGTTGCCTGCTGGGCTTGAGTTTGCCATGTTATGATTTCAGCATATTTGTTATGCTAAATGCAGTACCTGTGAGGGTTTCTGGACAATATTTGTCATTGTTTTGTGTTGTTAATTGATTTCCAATAATAAATATATACATACTTTTGCATAAAGCAGCATATTTGCCCACTCCCATGTTGATAAGAGTATTACATACTTGACAAATCTCCCTTTAAGGGTACACTTTGAACAGATAAAAAATGTGTGAGTAATTTGCGATTATTCGTGATTTACTATGGACAATCATGCATTTAATCGCGATTAAATATTTTAATCGATTGACAGCCCTACTTACAACCCAAGTTTTACACTGCTGCTGTTTGCTGTGCTATAAAAATATCAAACTACTTCCACTTTAGATATGTAAACATACTGTATAGACTGAGAGGGCAGACTTTGCGGAAGGACAGGGGAAAAGAAGGGATGTCAGACATGATTAGTCAGGTAAAAGTTCATCACAGTGGGTTACTCTCACTCCATGTCTGAATATCTGCACGCACGCACGCACGCACGCACACACACACACACACACACACACACACACCCTTATTACCCTTGTCAAATAAAAAAAAATCCACCACAGATAGACAAACCGTCTTGTTAGTGAGCTACATGTAGAGCATGAACCACCAGGAACTACAAAGAGACATCTACCTTTTACTGAACTGTTCTCATTACACTTCTTATGTATTTTACAGTATGTTCTACAGTATGTGGTGAAGTTTACACGGTGAGGTGAAGCCTCTGCAAGGGGAGGATGAGTCAGCTGACTCGCCGCCTCTCCAACACCCTTTGATCTCACACAATTAATTCTGGAACATTTCATTTTAAAGTGTAAAATGTAAGTGAAATCAACAAGGTAGAACAGGAGGCGGTGATTAGATGTGTGGAATTTGAGTGCTCTCTGCATGACTTTCCCCCACATGCTAAACACATGCAGTCTAGCTGAACTGGCAACTCTAACATGCATATGTAGGTGTGATTGTCTATTTTGTGTTGGCCCTGATAGTCTGGTAATCTGCCCAACAATAAGCCTGTTTTCCTCCATTAAATATTGTACATTGTTCTCTAAAAATGAGTCTTTATGTACGACACATCATTTCAAGCTGCAGGAATTTATGCCCTAGAACCTTGAATGCCAGATGGTAATGGCCTATAGAGAGTGCTTTGAGCCATGCATGGGTATTATAATAAGATTACTTAATTTGTCCAATAGGATGCTGAGCTATAATGGCAACATCATGACAAATGAAAAAGGTCAAGAGCTCCAGAGAGTAAGATACAGCAACAGATGGGTCACAGGGTTGGATTTGAAAAGACTGGGTAGTGGCGTGCATTTCATGGAGCTGTAGTCCTCGATAAAATGTACCGAAGCCACTCTAAATAATCAATTTGAGCTTTTCTGACGGATTTGTAATGCACAACAAACACCACAGAATCATAAGACACGTGCTGGTGCTAGGACCCTGCTCCATCACAATGTATGTGCACTGTGTGGAAACCAGTGGCATGCCGCAGAGCGGATTGCATCTGCAATCAGCCACAGATAAAGATAGAGTTGAGAAATTTCAGGCACACTCACGCACTAAAAACGCTGCCACACTGAAGGAAAACAGACTGAACATGTGACAAAAAAATACTGACAGGGACACTAAAGGTAAATTAAATTAAAATTAATATTTATAGGACAACAGCCATTGTTACACACAATACTTTGTTCCTCCTGAACGTTATTTCAGCAGATTTTCAATGTTCCCTCTCCTGTCTGGAAGTTTGACTTCTTCATTGCAACATAAAGAAAGTGTTTAAAAATGACATTTAAATTCACTAAAGTGAACTGCTACTGAATAGGTACAGCTATTTCTGTAGTACTTCTGTCCTCACTAGGGCTCTCATTCGATTAAAATATTTAATTGCGATTAATTGCATGATTTGTCCATAGTTAATCATGATTAATCGCAAATCAATCGCATATTTTTTAACTGTTCAAAATGTACCTTAAAGGGAGATTTATCAAGTATTTAATACTCTTGGTTTATGCAAATGTATGTTTATATTTATTATTGGAACAACACAAAAAAATGACAAACATTGTCCAGAAACCCTCACAGGTACTGCATTTAACATAAAGAAATTATGCTCAAATCATAACATGACAAACTCAAGCCCAACAGGCAACAACAGCTGTCAGTGTGTCAGTGTGCTGACTTGACTATGACTTGCCCCAAACTGCATGTGATTATCATAAAGTGGGCATGTCTGTAAAGGGTAGACTCGTGGGTACCCATAAAACCCATTTTCATTCACATATCTTGAGGTCAAAGGTCAAGAGACCCCTTTGAAAATGGCCATGCCAGTTTTTCCTCGCCAAAATTTAGCGTAAGTTTGGAGCATTATTTAGCCTCCTTCCCAACAAGCTAGTATGATAGTACCAATGGATTCTTTAGGTTCTCTAGTTTCATATGATGCCAGGATCTTCCCTCTAACCTTAAAACTTAGCCCGCTACAACTTAAAAATTGCAAGTTGCGTTAATGCGTTATTATCACGTTAACTTTGACAACCCTAGTCCTCATTAATGCACATTTGTTTAAGAGCTGGCTAGGTTTGATCAACTGTAAACCATAGACAAGAGATGATATACTGTATTTTGCATTTGCAGTGGCACATGTGTAACATATTTATATGATGAACAAAGGTCAAGGTTTAAAGGGAAGGACAATTTCAGTATGCAGCTAAACACATGGCAGGTCAGCACAACTCTGCTACTGTACAATGACAGTCTCTTCTGGCTGTTTTATGGGTTTGGTATGTGCTACATACATTTACATAAATGTCAGTTGACATGCATGACGCAACCCTCTGTGAAGGGGTCAGTGTGCGTTGCTCTTAGGATTGGTGATCCGGGATATTCGGTCTTGCTTTTACATGGGTTTCTCTTGAGAATTAAGACCAAATGAAATGCTGACATTAAAATGACTTTGACTTTGAATTTCCAGTGGAGTTTTGCCCTCACACCAGCAGAGTTGTGAAAGAGCTAACTATGAGTGTAGGGCAGAGACAGGACTCGCATACAGTAGCCTATCAGTATTCAGCCTTAGGTTACTCCCCTCTTCCTGTACTCGGTCTCTCGGGAGCTTACTGAGAATGAGAATTGATGCCGCAAGTCAGAAAGAGTTGCACAGAATCAGATACCTTAGAAAGGAGGCATTTCCTCATTTAGAGTCTGAGTTTGACCCCTTGACCTTAAGGAACATTTTGAGGTTGTCTTCTTCTGAATTCATCATTCGTTGCCTAAATTATTTTTAGGCTGCTTGTCTTGCCATCCTGCTTTCAGGGGTTCAAAGTGAGTTCAGACGTATTGTAAGTACAAGATGACATATAAGTGATGTTTTCCAGAATACATGTAGTGTGAATATGTATAAACAATGAAACAGAAGGAATTGCTGTATATTTTTGATCTACAACAAAACGAACCCAACTACGTATCACAGAATAGAAAGTTTGAAAAGAATGTCACAGCTGAGTACATGTATTTGGCAATGATGAGCCAAATTAGATTAAGTACTCAGGGGTCAATATAATAAAGTGGAGTGGTAGTAAAGGCATTGGCTGGCAGGTGAGGGGGATGGATGGGCTGTTTGTTTAGTCACCTGGTATGATAATCCCGTCATAAATCCTGATTGACTGCAGGTTTTACTTTTGGTCTGAACAGGCCAAGACACTTTGACTGATATTCACTGTCACAGATCTCTAACTGTGGACTTCAGTGAGTGGGAATGGGAAGCAAAGAAACCCCAAACGAAGCTGAGGAAATTATGTACGGTCAAGAAAAGTATGAAAGCCAGGAACATTGTGGCAGACCGTTTTCATTCTTGACTTACTCAGGTTGAGCCTTTACATGTAGGAATCTGGGGGCCCTTTTGAATGCCTTTAGGCAAATATGCAATAAAGTTTTTAAGAAGTCTTTTATTTCAAGTGTAATCAGCATTTTAACTTTTAAAAACTGAGTAACAAGAGCTGCTTTAGCATATTTAAAGTTTTGACTTAAAGGTGCAGTGTGTGAGATCTGGCATCATCTAGTGTTGAGGTTGCAGATTGCAACCAGCTGAAACTTCTCCGTGAAGACATGAAAACATGAAAACGCAAATTCTGGGCTACTGTAGAAACACGACCGGCTCCGAAGAAGACCCGCTCCGTATGTACATGTAAACCGCTCATTCTAAGGTAATGAAAACACAATGATTCGTATTTCCAGGTGATTATACACTAAAGACAACATACTTATTGATATCATATTCCATTTCTGCCAATAGATCCCCCTAAATGATACACACTGTTCCTTTAATTACAGTTCAAGACAACTCACGATTGAAATGTTTATAACAACAGCAGAACATACCGCCAAATCAGGAGGGTGGGTTTGGTAGATGATATGGAGAATGAGGCATGTCACGTCTGTATGTAGCAGTGCAGCTCGACTTGACTGCCTGACCTAGCTCGCAAGCGTAGCTCCATTTTTTCTGATGTTTTTAGTATTTTGTATTGCTCCGTTTCTACCAGCGGTGTGGCTCCAAGGACGCCGGTTGGTCCACAGTTCAGACTTTCTATCTCAACAACTATCGGATGGATTGCCATGACATTGTTGTACAGACATTCATGTTCTCCAGAGGATGACCCCTAATGACTTTGGTGATCCCCTGACTTTTTGTCTAGTGCCACCAGCAGGTCAGCGTTTTTATTTATACAGTGATATATATACTGAATGGATTGGCGCAGAATTTCGTAACTACATTCATGGCCCCCAAAGGATGAATCCTACTTTTACTTTGGAGATCCCTTGTCTTGTCTTCTAGCGCCACCATGAGGTTCACATTTGTGTTTTTCTCAACAACTATTGGATGCATTGTTGTGAAATTTGGTACCCACATTCATGTTCCTCACAGGATGACAACAAGACCTGCTGTAGAATATCTAAAGTATTGTCTTGATGACTTAAAGCTGCCTACTTTCACTCCTCCACCTCTCTGTCTTTCTCAGGTATTGTGTCGCTGATCTCTCTGGTGATCCTCTCCTACGACCGCTACAGCACTCTGACTGTATACAACAAGCGTGGGCCAGACTATCGCAAGCCCCTGCTGGCTGTTGGGGGCTCTTGGCTGTACTCCTTGTTGTGGACAGTGCCCCCTCTGCTGGGATGGAGCAGCTATGGCATAGAGGGGGCAGGAACCAGCTGCTCTGTGTCCTGGACGGTTCAGACGGCCCAGTCGCACGCTTACATCATCTGCCTCTTTATTTTCTGCCTGGGTCTACCCATCCTGGTGATGATCTACTGCTATAGCAGGCTGTTATGGGCAGTCAAACAGGTAGAGAGACATCAAAGTGTGTGTGAATGTTTATGCTATTTTCCTGTCATTGCTAAAATCCACTAAAATCTACATATTGAGTAGCTGTTGGCTTGAAAAGAAGCTAAACATTGTTTGCTTTTTCACAAAGAACAACAGGTGGTTAGCTTGATTTCATGTCATTTACAACTGACTTCAATGGTTTTTAAGGTGAAAAAAGTTTCAAAACAGCCATAGAAACCTTTCAAACCAAAGACATACACAAAATGCATGCTCAATCAGCAGCCCAATAAAAAGGGCAGGGCTTTACCCTTTAACAGAGCTCTATGAGTCTATGTTTCTGTGGTTGCAAAGTACAGGCCAAGAAGAGGCATTTCGAGCAATGGTTTCTGGCCCTCTAAGGGACCAGGACATATCCTGAAAAAAGCAAAGTCTCTCTGTCCTCTACCGGGACCACAGAAATAGCTCCTTTCAGGACAAGCTCCTGTTTTTGCCAAAGGGAGCGTCACTCCCTCCTGGGATGGAATGTGTGTCTCTTGCACCACAGTAAACGAAGGTGATATATCTCAAAATAGAGGCAGATACCCAAGGCATACAGTAGAGTTTGTTCCATGCTTTCAGTTGAACTACATAGCTGACTGCATAACACACCAGATTAATTCATGTCATAGCCTCCAAGAAAACCACAAGCCAAAACGTGTCGGTCTGACAATAAAGTCGTACTTTATACTGCAAGTGTTGCTGGAGTTATGACCTCTTCAGAATTTGACCTTCTCCATGCACCTTGCAAGTAGGTGAAATTGGGCAGAAATCCCTACACTGCCTCTACAGCAATAAATATCTTTCAAATACATGAAATGAAAGTAGTAGCATGCATTAGCTCAGGCTGTTCTCATACACTGTTCATAGCTATACCTACGAAAAGTAATACACTGTAATTCGTATGTCATATATTCGTAATCATTTGTATGTTATCCATGTAATCGCGAACCAGGAAGTATAAAGAGCGACAAACGCTGCGTAGGGAGGAGGTCGAGGTGGATTTGTGGGTCAAAAAACACTGGACTTCACCCAGGAGAACGTTGTTCGTACCCCGTGTGAAACCAGAAGTCAACATTGATTTATTTGTCATGAAACTTCCGTACTTAAGTTACTCCACTTCTGGCCGATTTGACTGTTATCAGGCAATTAAATAGGCATTATCAGTTGCTATAAGCACCATAGATGTGGGTCATTAGGGGCCTACTACGCCTACTATGTTGTAAAAGTGAAAAAAGCAACACGTTCTAACATGTTATAAAACTGAATGAAACGTTTTGAACACAAACAAAAAGTCTTCTTTAGGTTTAGGCAATAAAACCACAACTTCTTTAGGTTTAGGGGGAAAAAAACAGTTAAGTTTAGGTTCACACTGTCTATACTACGGTGCCGGACTTCCTCTTCTGCTCCTGTCATAATTACTACGGTCGCTAGAGGTCGCTGTCGTGTTCTTTTATACTTTCTTTATACCATGTACCATGAGAATAGATGATAAAACCTACTAGTGGGTGTAGTAGGCCCCTATTTACCCACATCTATGGGGCTTATAGTGACTGATAATGCCTATTTAATAACCCAACAACAGTCTAATCGGCTGTCTTTTCCTAAACCTAACTAAGTAGTTTTTGTCACGGAATTTTCGTACTTAAGTTATGCCACTTCTGGTATTATTTTAACCCAAACCACAATCTTTTCCTAAACCTTACTAAGTAGTTTTGTTGCCTAAACCTAACCAAGTTTTCCTGTGAAGACGGGAGTTTATTTTGAAAAGACTGGAGCAAAATTGACACGTGCGTTGCATGTTGCTGGACTTTCGTAGGAAAAAGCACAAAAAATGAGAAATAACTTTTCGTAAGATATCATACGAACCGTTGTATGAGGATATGTTGATTAGCTACATACCCACAAAATAACACGGGGACAGCCCTGAACACAACAAACGGATTTTTAACAAAGTAAAAGGACCCAGCTCCAATGACGTAAGATATTATACATTATATTTTCATTAGTCACTGTCATACATATTTCAAAGGGGACATATCATGCTCATTTTCAGTTTCATACATGTACTTTGGGTTTCTACGAGAACATATTTACATGCTTTAATGTTCAAAACACATACTTTCTGTCTGAATATACCTGTATTCACCCTCTCTGAAACGCTCCGTTTTAGCGCCTGTCTCTTTAAGACCCCCTCCTGAAAACCCCCACATAAAACTGACTGGGTCGTCTTATTTCACAGTTTGTGGGTTGGTAGGTACTCCAGATACCTAAATGTATGTGCACGAGCACTGAAAAAGTGAGTGTTTCATCACATGTCCCCTTTAAGTATCTATAGCAATGACTGGTGCATTGGATTTCAGGGAGAGACTTTACTTGCTTTAAGTAAATTAAATCCTTTGCACTCAGGGATTTAGATTTCTATTCTTAAAAGCAGAGGGGGTCAGGGCTGGGGATTATCACAGCATTACGCCTCAGAAAGATCAGCTGTATTGGGGCTTGTGAAACAACCTGTTGACTTAGAAAATTGTTTATTTTTCTGATGACGTCAAGAAGCAGCCCTATCTGAGCAGCTGTCCATTCAAACTAAACAGGCCTAATCACAAATCAAACAAGATGGAGAGTAGTTTCTTTATATAAGATAAAAAAAATATCAGGAGTATGTGAAAGTCCCTATAACATAACCAGGACCAGATGATCACTGCGATACAGAACATGCACAACCACCATATCTAATACGATGATGCGTTCCCTAGGAGTTATATACTGTACATTCCTGTGGGAATATTACGAGTATTATAGGGATTTATTTCTGACGGTGAGATCCAGTCTGGCCTTGTCTGCTACAGCTGGCCCTCTGTTTATTGTGTTTTTATAATATAGGCCTACCTGTCCTAGTAAAGAGATTTAGATCTTTGTGAAAGGATACAGTATGTTCACATTATTTCAAGTCTGTCTTAAAGTAATACTCACATGCCACATGTACACTGACAGCATTGTTTCCCTTGTCCATACTAGCCACAAAGATCCCTTCCTTTGAGCAATATGTAAGTAATGATAATCCTCAATGTGCTCTAAAGTTCAGCCAAAGCTGTATTTAAGGTTTCTTTCTTTCTCACTGTTTTCAGCACATGCATGTCAAAGAATTTATAGCATATATAGCCCTACGGTTTGATTCGGCCGAAGAGGCTTTGCTCTTTGAGGGAGTTCCGGAAGAAATCCGAGCAGCAACGACGATTCTGCTGTGAGATCAAATCCCCCCTTAGCAAATACATACATGAACAATAGATCGTTAAAGTCAACAATAGCTCAAGCTCATACAGTACAGAAGAAGCGGAGATGCAGCAGCAAACAGCCTGAGCATATCTGTAGAGCAACAGTGAGGCGCGCCAGTTTATAAAGCCTGCTGAGTGCCACTGTATGAATATGATTGGGTGTTATTTGCCACCTGATTGCCAAGCAACTGATCAATGAGTCACTTATTGTGAAGCCTGAATGAAACAGCTGATGGAAATATGCTAATGCTAATGCAAGCACAGCATCAGAACTCGCTGCCTCTCAGCCTGGCTGCCAATTAGAAGGTTTTAAAACTTTCAGAGAATCTAGAAAAGCTATTTTAAAGTGTGTGACGTCAAAGTGAAGTCTATGGGCTGAGAGACAGCAGGCGGCTTTTGTCTTTGCTGTTTGTCGTATGTATCGGCTCCAGCTCCGATCACTAGTTATGGAAACATGACACATGCTAATTTTCGGCGCGATGCTATGTGACGTGCGTTGAAGTGAATATATAATAAGTAATATCAACAGGGATCTGGACAATTATTATAATTTATTTGCGTACAAAACATACGATTAAAATGCTCTCCTCAAAGCCACCAAACTCCAGTCAGACAATAGCAATTTTACCTTGCTGACCGTCGAAACAAACTCCATTCAAACTCAACAGAAACAAAATAAAACTCATCAAAACAATCTTTGTCAGCCTCATCCACTGTCCCAACAATCACCAACTCTGGTTTGGGCGAAATAAATCCATAATTCACAGAGTTAGATGTGAAAAGATACAGCTGTTATATGCGCTCCTCAAGGCTACCAGACTCTATTCACAAAAAAAATAATTTTACCTTGCCGATCATTGTAAAACGCACTTCATTCAAACTCGTCAGAAACAAAATGAAACTCATCAAAACCGTCTTTGTTAGTCTTTCCACTGTTCCAACAATCACTAACTCTGCTTTGAGAGTTTAGAAAGGGAGACTGAATGAGTAACAGATACAAAAAAAATAAGTTTTCACTGTTTACTAACCTTGTTTTCCAGCGTGTTCATGACGCTGAATGTTACACACCAGAAAAAAACCCAGAAAGGCATACTAGTCTACCGGCAATGGGAAAGGAGTCTATCGTCATATTCGCTCTAACTTTTGTGGAGAGGGGTGAAATTCAACTTCCTTTTTAAATAGGAGTAAATTGGACCTCTCTCACATGAGTAACTATCTCGTGCTATTTAAGTAATCACATCCATGAGCGGCGCGGAGCTCCAGCTGGCACTAGCCCAGTAAAATCCCCGGTGGTCGTTAAAACTGAGGATCATTTGCATTAAGTGTGTGGGAATCTCAAATTCAGTGGGCTGCTTTTAGAGTATTTGAATGTGTCATGTAGTGAACTGAACTCGTTTTCATTCATCCCCAAGAATAAAGATCTAAGAACAAAGAAAAGCCATCCGTGTGTGAAGAGATCCAAAGAGTGATGCGAGTGAGTGACTTTAAGTAGATTAGGATTAGGACACAGCTAGATGAATCCTCTTAAAAATATACATCAAGAGACAAGTAATGAAAGTAGATTTGGTGAATTTGTTCACTGATGAATAAGGTGTAGAGGAGATATTTTTTAAACTGTGATCTCTGCCTTTTATTGCACACCCAGGGGGTCTTGGGGCTTCAAAAGCTCCAGGTTCACTGCGTGTAAATTGGTTTTGGTAATTTGATTAATTGCACATTTGTGCAGAGGCAGTAGAAATGCTTCCAACATCGCATTTAGCACCTTTAATAACATATTTTTCAAATTTCTCTGTATTTTGTCTCTGGAATTAGTGACGTAGCTTGTGCAATAAGGGAATCTTGGATTTCAGAACATCCTTGTGTGCACAAACGGGGAGTTTACAAGATTTAAAGCAGCAGTGGGTAGAATTGGAGCAAATGTGATCAAAAAAAGTTATTTTTATAAAACGGTCACTATATCCTGACAGTAGTGCATGAGACAGGTAATCTGGAAAAAAAAAACATCTTGTAGTGTACTGTTTAGCTGTAAAATGAGAAAGTTTGTGACCCGGCAGCCATGTTGAGATCACTTGAGGAAATACCAAGCACCGCCCACCAGCTGGAGCAAACTTTTCTCAGTTTACAGCTAAACAGTACACTACAAGATGTTTCTGAAAATATTTTAGGCGAGATATAGGCATTACAGTAACAGAATATTGATTCATATTCGATCAGCGCTGCCTAGTTTGACCGTTTGATCGGAGTTCGCGAGTGATTGACAGCTGCCTCTTTTGAATGAACAGCCAATAGGAACGCTCTCTCTCTCTCTGAAATGACCTGTGATTGGCCAAAGTCTCCCTTCATGGGCTATATTATTTAAAGCCTGAAAACAGAGCCATGAGGAGGTGCAGAAGTCTTGTTTTCTCTCAGAACACTTGAATTACAATATGCTGAAAGGTTATTATGGATTTTTTGCCTATTGATGCCAAAAACATTCTGCCTAACCTCGCTTTAAGACTCTGCAAATTGATTTTTACACAGTAGTAAAATGAAAGGAGATCACCAGCTGCCAAGAAAGTTGGAAATGAATAGAAGCGGTCACGCTTTGACGAAAAGTATTTTAAGTGAAGGGAGCACTTCAAGGGCTTGATTGTTTTGCTCTCTAACTGTCATCCACAGGTGGGTAAGATCCGAAAAACTGCAGCCCGGAGGAGAGAGTACCACATACTGTTCATGGTTCTGACCACAGCGGCCTGCTACATGTTGTGCTGGATGCCGTACGGCGTCGTGGCCATGATGGCGACATTCGGCCCGCCCAACATCATTAGCCCCGTGGCCAGCGTGGTGCCCTCGTTACTGGCCAAGAGTAGCACCGTCATCAACCCTCTCATCTACATACTCATGAACAAACAGGTGAGTCAGCAACAGGACAATTATGACATGTACAACGACTTTATTTACATAGTAAAAAAAGACAAATTACAACAGCTGAAATCATACAAATGGTCTATTTAAATATCAATTCAAGTGTAATAAGAGAATTCACTGACAAATCAGAAGTCAAGAAAAACACCCTAAGGCTGCTGGGAGTGAAACAGGACCTTCACTCTTAATATTTGCAGTCACGGATGCTTCTTTTTCTCTTCCTCTTTTTAGGAGCACTGCAGGAAGCTGCAGGAGGGAAATGTACAAAAAAAACTTCAATGTTGAACAATCCTTTAGAGGCAGTGTGGTGCAGAAATTCCCACATTACTGAGTAAAAACATGACATGAAACATAGGCCTCGAGAGAAAAGAGCGGAGAAAAGAGGCTGAGAGGGCAAAACGTAATGCAAATATGTTTTCTTATCTCACCACTCGCATGTTTCAGCACAATGTCCTGGATTTAATCCTGGCAATAAAAGTGTTGTCTTGAATAGGATTAAAAATTCAATTTAATTCCACTTTAACTACAAAGAGAATCAATAGCACCTTAGGCGTCCTGCTATCGGTCCTCATACCACCCTGCTAAGACATAATTAAAAATGGAATTTGGCACAATATTAGGATGCAAACATGAAGTTGCCAGAATGCATTGCACTGAATCAAGTGCTCCCAGGGAACTACTATTAGCTGCACCGCAGCTGGATGTGATTTCCCGGTCCACAAGCATGCACTAAAATCTTCAAAACACCACTCAAGAAAAAAATAAAATAAAAATCTTATAGCGTAATCGCCTCTCACAACATTAATGACAATGGTGTCTACTTGCAGCACGGTACAGCACAGACAGTTTAAGACTCGTAGCCCTGATCCTGATTTGCATGCTCTGTGCATTGGAAAGTAATCAAAGTTATTAGAAATATACATATACAATATGTTCAGGGGTTTTTGCACCTTCAGTGTGTTACAATCACGAGCAATAAAACATTTGATCATTTTTCTCAACAGAGAAACATAAAACCTACAGGAGAGCTGAGAACCTGCATGATTCAAAATGAAAGATAAATCTCCTTAAGCTTGTGTTTGTGAAACCTCTGTGACAGTACAGTCCTCTTAACAGCTTCCGACTTTACCTGGTTCCAAGAATCTTCTAACAACATGCCAAACAATCCACCTGAAACTGGAGCTGGGTATCAAACCTCAATACCTTTTTTGCACTCTGAGCAAAATACGTCCATAGCTGTTGAATAGGGCTGGGTGATATGACCATAATACATAAACAGATATTTCTATACAATTTTTACTGAGGCAGCTGCAAATCAATGAGGAAAACTGCTTCATGGCAATATCAGATTTACACAATTTTGCATCAATGTGATGAAATACCTTTGTCATTGTCGTATGTAATTCACTGAATTAGTCATTCATATCTGGTTCTTTTATCCATATTCATACACTCAGTTTCCAGTTTAGGTCTACCTATCTGAAAGTAATCCAACAGCACTGCAATAAATCCTATAGTCATGAAGGTTATAATATTTTTGTTGATTCAAGTCATTTTAGAGGCTGTAGAGTTTGTGGTGCTGTTGAGTTGTACTGCATTATAGTAATATATCGGAGATGTGTTTCTAATATTTTGTCCACTCCCATTTATTTTAATGAATTTATATTTATTTACTAGACTTAGTTTTAGCAAAATGTACCTAATAAACTGGCAACCGAGTGTAGTTTCTCAACAGAATTTCCCAAAAATTTACTTTATCACGATATACAGTATATCAATGTTGCAATATAAAATACCATAATAGAGGTTTTTATCTGCATCGCCCACCAGGACTGTCATGCATCGAAATTATTTCCTTTGATCAAGTGTTGCCGCAGTTACAAAAAGAGGTTGTACTTGCACAGTACTTGTTTGTAGTGGTACTGACACATTTTGGATGATACCCAGCCCTACTCAACAACAAGTAACGTTAAGCCTCAGAATCATCTACATACTACCACTACAGACTAGAGCCATCTAATTCAACATACATCAGACTATTCAAACAAACATCTCTGAGACACGTTTTCACATCTTATATCGAACCACAACCAATGGCACAAGAACATTTTGTAGAATAGCACACTTAGCAATAGGAAATCTCTGTTATAGGCAAGATTTTTCTGACTGTCTGCACTCAGCAGCAAAAATCACAACCAATCCTCCTCTCCACGCCAAGCTAATACCTCTAGAGCTTCCCGCAGATGTGACAGACTGACTGTAAACATAAAAAATCGTCCTAGCTGGAGACGAAGCAAATCTGCTGATATTACCGGTTCAAATTCCTCTTTTATAATCGTCTCCACTGTGAGCTGCAGACAGGTACAGACCAATATTAGAGGATACAGGAAATATGAGATAATAGTTGTAGGAAATGAGCATCGTGCTGTTGCATGACAAAGAAATAACCCTGCACATACGCAGACCATACTGTACTGCAGAGCTGAGCTCCAGGGAGGGTTTGGCCATCACACGCAGTGGTTACATTCAATAAAGAGTGAACTGACCGTCAAAAACAGGGGGCTGGTGATTGCTGAGGCAGAGCCGAGTAACCCTTGCTCCATACCTCTCACAGGCAATTAAACTCTGTGTTACTGCAGTCCTGCCGCAGTATGTACTGCGTGTACCTGAACAGTCACAAGGCAACCCGAGGAAAGTGTTCAGTCGACCACCAGGCACGGCTGTTCTGAGCACCGGTTTGTTCTGAAGATCCATTTTGGCCCCATTTACATTGATTTAATCACGCCGTCAGTAAAAAAAAAAAAAAATTACTATAAGTAGGATGAATCCAAAAAAGGACAACCAGCGCCTCCCTTCCTGCGGGCTATTAACTGAGACGACTCTGAACGAGGAATCATCCAAAAAATGTGTGAACGAGGAGCGACAGACTGGTGGTAGTGAGCTGGCTAGTTGGCATGCACAGGCGAGTAAATTAGTATGAAGCTTAACAACATCAGTTGTGTGAAATAAACTCATTGTGACAACATGAACTTGAAGATATCAGGGGAATATCGAACAGGAACACCTGCTGTAGAGCGATGAGACGTACAGTAACGTGACTGCTGCGACAGCTCGACTTTGTCTGTGTGGAGACACCAAAACTGTCTTTTACACTGTTCTTCTGCATGTGTTGCTGCTCTGTAAGTGTGAAAGTGTGTATATTATGTTGCATTAATGACATTCAGCGTGGATGACTTCTTTGCTTATTCACAACCCTTTGGACCAGTAAAAAAAGGGAAAAAATAAATCACAAATATCCACCGTTAGAAACAGTGGCATTTCCTTTGAGCGGAGAACCACTCATACTATTGAAAAACACAGTTTACACCATTGAAACACACCCAGTTATTGAAAATTCACTTGTCTATCTAAAAACACGGATCTGTTGCTACCCTAGTCAGCTCCACAGCTACCGTGGCTCAGCTAAAGCAGAGAGAAAAGGTCTTTTTCAGCTCCATCTCGGAGACTCTTCCTGCCAGTCTCTGGTCTAGTAAACCATCTTAATGAAGACAAGTTTCAGAGGCCTCCATGTTGATCCCTCCCTGGAGGGCTATGGCTTATCTTCTTCATGGGTCTAATTTGAAACTTGTAAGCTCCAGCCTCCTTGTCTCCAGTGGCATTATTGCACCTCTCCCTTAGTCAGCCAGAAAAGGCCGGAGTGTGTGTGTGTATGTTCGGGCCCAGAGGCTCAGGTTTCATATCTCAGATGTCACAGTTGACGGTGCTGAAGCCCGGAAGAGTGACCCGTCCCTTCCTGCGGAGGTCACTCTCGGGGCCCGTGTTGATCCGCTGGATCAGGCTCTTCTCATACAGGAGGGGATGGTAGGCACCCAGTGTACAGGCAGCATCGTAATAACGCTCATGGTAGTGGCACAGGTCCGTCTGCCTCATGGAGGGAATGTACTCGTACACGTGCACCTGCTCGCACAGCGCCATCATCAGGAGGATGCCTGTAATGGCAACAGAGAGAGAGAGAGAGAGAGAGAGAGAGAAAAGTTCAGGCATTCATATTGAAAAATATGTCCTGTCTTCCTTTAAAACCTGTTGATACTCACAACTGCAAATCAGTTTCGGGTAAAAAAAACAAAAAAACATAAATTTTTTCTTTGAAAGCCAAATTATAGGCTGCAATCTGTTACTGGCCTCTAAATTGCATCCTTTTTTTCTCTTTTTTATCTTAGTTTAGCAGAGAGCAATTTTCTTTTTCAAGATCCCTCTGTTCACAGTTATATACATTCACACCTGAAAGCTTCCCAGTACAAACACAGTCTGGTCTGCTGGCCACTGAGCAGCTCTACTGAAACAGTTGGATGTTAACACGGTAGTTTCACATTTTAGAAAATACACGTATTTGCTTTCTTGCTGAGAGTTAGATGAGAAGATCGATACCATTCTCATAAAGTACCTGCCCGTTCAATATGAAGCTACAGCCAGCAGCTGGTTAGCGTAGCTTAGCATAAAGATTAGAAGCAGGGGGAAACTGCTAGCCTGGTTCTGTCCAAAGGTCTAAAGCTCACTAAATAACATGTTGTAACATGTCTATCAAGAAAATCTCTAATCGCAGCTGTCAATCACTGCTCACGAAGCTCGCAAACTCCAATCAAACTGTGAAACTAGGCAGCGTTGATCAAATGTGAAGTGAACTGTAATGCCTATTTCTTGCCACAAATGTTTCCAGAAACATATTTTACTGTTTAGCTGTAAAATATTTGAGAAAGCTTGCTCCAGCCAGTGGCCGGTGCCTGGTTTGGGCTCGACTATTTTCAATATGGCCGGCCGGGTCGGGTAGCAAACTTTGTCATTTTACAGCTGAACAGTACATTACAAGATGATTCTGGCGCTGTTTTTTCTCCTCAGCTTGCCATGATCTCAAACTCCTCCTACCTTCAGTTTCAACCCCTGCACTGGCCTTTCAAATATTTCAATATTTAATTTGCTTTCAACTTACTGTATATGTACATACTGTACCTTACCAATCCTCATATAGGCATATATGCACCAATACTAAAATTAATATCTGATTAGGGAACGTAATAGTCTGCCTCAGCATCTGCTGCACACGCTCCTTTGGGAAAAGCATTCATTCATCATAAAATTTCCACTGGATCTGCATAGTGTCCAGAGCCGAGGACTGCAGTTATATGTGATTATACGTGTAAAATTGAGCATGCACGCTCAGCAAAACCCTCCATTAGATAAAGATAAAAATAGAACTGAATACATAATATATGAAGACGGTGAGTTTGCCTGCCTCAGCATGCTGTGCATGGTATCTTTCATACACTGTGACATGCTGCCAACACAGAGAGCAGTCATCTACCACGTATGTATTCTGTTACCCCTTTGTTGTTTTTCATTCCACCTTGCTTTGAACATTGCTGCTGATTTCTGTATCATTTTCTCTCGGATGATTGTTATTCTGCTCGCAACTCTCCCCCTTTTTCCATTGTTGCTCTCCAGCATGATCACAATCACAAAAATAACCAAGCCAAATCGCTCCTACAGAATAATCATGTTGTGTACATTGCTATAGCTTTTTCTTTATAGCGTGTTTGTAAGCCAGTTGGCCCTGTATTGTTTTCTTAGTAATACCCAGAAGTTTGACCCTCTAAGTTGTCCAATCTAGACCTAGTTTTCTCATAATTATTCCACATACGGATCAATTGTAAATAAAATCTCATCAGCCGCAATGTGCATTAGACCAGTAAATCTCATTAGCCTTTACAAAGCAGCCCTACAAAAAAAACAATGAAAACATGTTTCTCAAGTAAAATGACATTCAAATTAGAAATGTTTGCACTTCTAAGTAAATTTCCCTTTTGCATAATTGGACCATTTTAATTTCTATTTGATTTACACTGCATTACACAATTCCAGATGCATCAGAATCAGCACTATAGTGCTAAAGTAATGGCCAATTGCGTAACATAATCTGATTTTACTTGTCAACACCAGCCTTGAGTTGTCCAAATTCCTTTATTCTGACACAAAAGAATGATGACAAAAGAAAGAAACAAAAGACGGCACCATGACTCAGTCCCACGCAATATTCAGCAAACACAGAGCAAACACTTCAGACCGCAGCTTTCAGATCTTTCCAACTACTGTGTTATATGAAGGTCACACTAACGAGACCACCTACTCCACCAGTGCAACAAGACCATTTTCACCTCTTAAGTGTCACTACCTGTTGACATGAAAGTGCACTAAGGCATGATTTCTGCCTAATTAAATTCTGAACAACCTGTACCTCGAGTCTCTCTGAGAGCATGAAACGAAGGTCAACCCATCTCCGATGACACCAAGAACTCTCCGTTTGAGCTGGTGTGCTGTGTTCACATTATCTGTCTTTCCATCTCTTTCTCAGTTCTACAGGTGTTTCCTGATTCTGTTTCACTGCAATCACTGGTCAGCGGAGAACGGCAACACCTCGATGCCCTCCAAGACCACGGTAATCCAGCTGAACCGCAGAGTCTACAGCAACACGGTGGCCTGCACCGCCCAGATCTCCACTGACGCTCTCAACCAGTTTGGCAGCACCTCGGTCACCAAGCACACAAACCCCCCCGAGGTCACAACCTGAGTCTGAATATTCTCAACATGACCAGACAGAAAAATCAGTCATGATGAAGCAGCAATGACTCAGCTTGACAGCCACACTTTCGACGTAAAATGCCGCGGTGCACCTATTTCGAATGTTATCAGCCAATTGATTGGGTGTTATCAGTGGTTATCACTACCATTCTAATGCTTCAGATGGGCCAACTTGCACCTCCCACATGTGAAAGTGAAAATTCACATTGTGAATTTAAACAAAACTTTGGGTTTAGGAAAAGATTGTGGTTTGGGTTAAAATAAATATGTAAGTTATGTAACAAAATTACGGTAAAATAAGTCAACGGTGACTTTCACACGGGACACGACCGCCACCCCTACGGCCTTTGTCGGTCATTATAGTACGTCCACCTCCTTTGCTCCCGGCCATAGACTGTATAGTGGACGTAGTCACCGTGACGCCATTGGTTTGTGGACTGCCATTTTGAAGCCTCGAGTTTGGCATTTCGGCCATCGCCATCTTGTTTTTTTGCAACCAGAAGTGACACGAGGGTGGAGCTAAGTACAACCTAAGCCAAATAAGACATTTTTAGGTGACCAAAAAGGTTATAATTGACTTTGATGAACTGAAAACACACTGAGAAAAGGTTAAATCTTTAAGACGAAAATGCGGACAACTCCCAGACCAAACAACGCAGTGGTAGCGACAAATATGTGGTGTCAATCACAAGGTAGCTACGCCCTAAAGCATACCCTGCTTTATGGTCTATTTGACTCTAAATGGGACCATAATTTACTAAATAATCATCATGCTGTATTGAAGAAGCATTGAAACTAGCGATCGAGACCATAAACTCATGTTTACAATGTTTACTGAGGTAATAAATCAAGTGAGAAGTAGGATCATTTTCTCATAGACTTCTATACAATCAGACTTCTTTTTGCAACCAGAGGTGTCGCCTCCTGCTGGCTGTTAGAAAGAATGCAAGTTTAAGACACTTCTGCATTGGCTTCACTTCTCAGACCCGGAGGTGGCCAACTGCTTCAGGCATAATTGCTAAGGCCACTAGAGGTCGTCGTCGTCGTCTTGTATTCGTATCGGTGATCAGCCATGTGAATAGGTGATAATAGAGCCTTCTGAACCTACTAGTAGTTGTAGCAGGCCCCCTCTATCTCATATCTATGAGGCTGAGAACTGCTAATGACGCCCATTCAGTTGGCTGATAACATTTGAAGCGGGTGCGTGGAATGTGAACTAAATCATGGTGCATTTTCAATGTAAATGTGCTCTACATGTGTTTGTGTTTGTCCTTGAGTTTTCGATAATTACAGGACACAAAAGTACTAAATGTCTGGAGACATACATGTTTTATAAACACTATGTGGTATGTGGACACCTGAACATTACACCTATCTGTGATTGTTGAACATCTCATTCCTAAAACCATGAACATTAGGATGCTGCTATAACGGCCTCCAATTTTCCGGGAAAGCTTTCAACAAGATTTTGCACCAATTCAGCCACAATGTGACGTGCAGCACTGGGGTTGGGTGATAAGGCCTGGCTCGCAGTCGGCTTCCAATTCATCGTTAAAGGTGTTTGAAGGGTCAGGGTTTTTTCTGCGCCAAACCATTTCTTTATGGGTCTTACTGTGTGCAAAGGGGAACTGTAATGTTGAAACAGGAAAGGATAATTTCAAAACTGCACACTATCATCGAAAATATTATTGTGTGCTAGAGCATTGAGATTTCCCCTGGAACTAAGGAGCGTTGCAAAAGGACCAAAAATACTACTAATTTTGGCCATATAGAGTACGTAATCCTTGTTTTATATGTCTATATGTCCTTTCACTATTCATTGATTGATCAATTCCAAATTGTAATAGTTGATATTAAAAGGTTTAAAGGGTGTACATGGTTTTTATGAACTCACTGGTCAATGTTAACATCTACTAAGTACATTTCCTCTGAATTACACTGGAAGTCATTGTGCTGCTGTAAATTCCAAGGCTAGTCAGTCATAGAGTTGTGCTTCTTCAATGAGTGTCTTAGGTGGATTGATGTATTTGACGTCTGGATTGACGTCTTTTCCTCCTCTTTACTCCAGCCTTCTTTCTCGCACAAAGATTCTAAATATAACTTTAAACCTGTATATACTCTGCATGATAGGCGTTTATTTTATTTATTTTTATTTCTGTGTTCCCCTTTTGATATAGTTGTGTTATTGCATGATTTTGTTGCATGTTTCTTTGTACATTAAATTCTAAATTGCTCAGAAATCGTGGAGAGACAAACAGTTACTTTCACCTGCATTCAATAAAAGAGCTCCTTCCTCTCTAGGACTGTCTGGTCACACCTGTTTTTCTCACTATTAAGTAAAAGCTGTGACACAGAGAGTGGAGGCCATGGGAGGTTTCCATTATGGAGCTTTTGGCCTGTGAGACAACGATGATGATTATGGCTGCAACACGTTAAAAGGAAGGGGAGAACAAGGAAGGGGATATGGGATGCCAAATGGCTCATATTTCACCTGCCTCTAATTTCCCACACAGGGAAGTGGAATACACAAACTGCTGGAATTGAATAACCCGGAGATAAACGTGAAACAGACACCAATTACCACGGTAACCCTAAGTGACTCTAAGGGACAGGTAGCCATTTTATTACCAGCTGTGACAGCGACGCTGGTATTGTTTTCACCTTGTGAGTCTGTATGTGTGTCACCATGGCAAAATATGGTCCTGGAGACACCTTCTGTAGCAGGAACTACCACAGAAGAGGTTTTGAGTATTTTGCCAGGTGTTTTTGTTGCAAGAAGACAACCGTGCAAGATGCAGTCACGAACCTTTCCAGGTGTGTAGTTGAGATCAAATGAAGGCGGAGTTCGAAGATGGACGTGGTCTGAGCAAGGGGGGCGAAGGGACCATTGGTCCCCCCACTTTACGCCCCTGGCCCGATCTGATGTCACAAAACTTTACAGGTGTGTAGTTGAGATCAAAATGAATGCCAGGTTCTAAGATGGATGTGGGCCACGCAAGGGTGCCAGAAGTAGAGGGGTAAGAAGTGGGGAAGTATCCATTGTATGTTATTGTTGGTTTTAATTATTTTAATAAACATCATTGCTGTGGAAGAGAATCATTGCGTTGCTGTATTTCAAAAGCGGCGGGAGGTTTTTGTGAAAATTTGGTATGAAACCAAAAAACTATGACTGAGAAAAATGCAATTTTCTAAAAGTGAGATGTTGGGCTCTGATTGATGTGTCACATTACTGACATTGATGGATCTTCAAATCAACAGCTTGAACATGTCACACCAAAAGAGCAGTAGACATTGTTTGAGATTTGACCTTTGACAAAATAATTCATGACATGACAGTGTTATAAAACTGTGCAATAATTTCTTTTTGTTCATGTTGAATAGGCTGCATTAACCATTTATGACAGAAGATAAGCAAGATTTATTTTTTACAAGAAATAGGAGCATATCGTCATTAACTGAACATCTGCATGAATGTAACATAACAGAAATGACAGCAATCTTTAAGTAAAAAGATTGTGTTTCGGTAGACAAAGCTTGATTTGAAATCCTTATGTGGAAAGAAAACAAATCCCACCACGGCATCTGTACTAACAGATCCCAGTGCATCTCCTCCCTCTTGAAGCAATAATGACTGTATTTCTTCAAAAAGACAAAACTATTACACAGTATGTCCCATTTAACACGTATGGCATCTGAGTAGGGGTAATCAACGCCTCATGCTTGCACATACTACTTCCCTGTAAAAAACAAAAAATGTAAAAATATCTAGCTCTTGTTCCTTTAAAAAGGTTGAACGCACTTAATTTGATTCGCTTTGTACAAAAGTGTCTGCCAAATGAATGTAAAGTAATGAGTGTTTGGAAGAAATCACCAGCCCATTTGCACTCCTTTATAACCCAGCCATGGTAGAAACAAACTAATTACTTGAGAGAAGATGTGAATTTCTGTACAAAGACGGTCTCGAATAATGGAATGGAAACGACATCGAGCGGTACTGTGTTTGTGTTTTACTAAAGGCCGATCCCTGCTAACGGCTGGGTACAAGATAATCTATATACAAGATATACTGTGGCAGAATTAATCAGGAAGCAGTCTAATTTGTAGTATGTGCAGCCTAACATATCATATGACAAGAGTAGAAACAAAAGATTACTGCAAGGACATTTCAGCCACATTAATAAAGATGCAAGCAGTGGGGCTTTTTAATAGGTTTTTGTTTCAATTTAAAGCCCTGCTGTGTTTCATTCAAGCCATTTGATCAGTGACTGCATTTAGTTAACTGCAATCAGTTCCAACAGATTACATTATTATCATACGTTATTTATTATATTATTCAAATGAGGGTGCAATGCACGCTCGTAAAACCGGGCGTGTAACAAGTTCACCATCTTAAAAAGGTGACTGTCGGTGGCCAAAATAATGTTAAACCTGCAGTAGGCGGAATATTTTTGGCATCATTGAGCAAAAATTCCATAATAACCTTTCAGCATATTGTAAATCAAGTGTTCTGAGAGAAAACTAGACTTCTGCACCTCCTCATGGCTGTTTTCAAGCTTTAAAAAAATCTAGCCTGTGACGGGAGACTTTGGCCAATCACAGGTCATTTCAGAGAGAGAGCGTTCCTATTGGCTGCTCTTTCAACGGAGGTAGCTGTCAATCACTCACGAACTCCGATCAAACGTTCAAACTAGGCATCGCTGGTCAAATATTGATATATATATAATGTTTCTGAAGTTTGCTCTGGATGCTGGGCGGTGCTTGGTATTTCCTCAACTGATCTCAACATGGCTGCCGGGTCACAAACTTTCTCATTTACAGCTAAACAGTACACCACAAGATGTTTCTGAAAACATTTAAGGTGAGAAATAGGCATTATAGTAACAGAATATTGATTCATATTTGATCAGCGCTGCCTAGTTTGACCGTTTGATTGGAGTTTGCGACTGATTGACAGCTGCTCAGAGACGGCAAGACTCCAGCCCGGCTCTGACTGGTTGTTTTAAGTTGTTGCTAAGATGGGGAACACTGTAAACATTATACCTGCTAAACAACAGCATACTAGCATTGTCATTGCGGGCACCTTGCCAGGATGACATTATTATTTTGCACAGATCTGCTAGTATGACTGTAGACTCTTATTGTTGTTTGATATTTTTGCTTAAACATTATCTGAACCACAGAGACCAGTGTCTAGGTTTCATCTCTCATGCTGCTAAAACAATTCAACAAACAGACGTGTGATATTTATAGCTAAATTGCTGTGATAAATAAAAGAAGTTCATTGTGGCTCGCTATACTGTAATGGAACTTTAAACAGCAGGCCTACAACACAAATGTATACAATTTATAACATCTCTTTCAGACATAGTGGGTGGCTTGTTTTGTACGGGATACACGGATCACCATGTTCACAAGAACAATACACTACAATTGTCACTTTTGTTTAAGATCAAGTGAAGGGAGGCAGACAAAAACTAAAACACAAAGACTTACTTCACTCTATTGTTAAACTTCACAACACAGAATCTGGATTATTGTTTTGTCTTCGGCACAAAACATCATAGTGACAACCTAACATTGCTCCAAGGCAATGAGAAATCACACATTCAAGTAGTACATTCAATATGTCACTGAATGACTTACTATGGAGGATCAACCATAATTATCATGGTCTGTCTCTTTTGAGGTAAACAAATGCTCCTGGTATAATGGGATGTTTATGTTAAAAACGGCTTTGTGAGGGAGAAATCATATTAAAATTATAGTGGAAGAAACTGACGCGGAGTATTGACACACTGGAGAGTTTCTAAGATGAGCTTACAGCAGTCACATTTCGTCCCAACCCCTGGGCGGATGTGCTGCTTTAGAGTGCATTGCAAAGCCACGCTGCATGCTGATAACGTCACTGTGCATACCAAAGATAAAAATTTCATCAAGTATTAGCGTGTGTGTGTATGTGTGTGTGTTTGCATTCATATCTGCTCCAGGAGCAGGCGAGGAAATGGAAAGATAAGTGTACAGAGGAAACAACAAGAGCACAGCCGCATACCGGCTGTATGTATACCGGCTGTATGTATGCAGCGTACGTGTGTGTACTCACCTATGAAGCCAGATGAGGGAGGATTGGGCTGGATATTCTCCTGAGTGTTGCCCTGAATCACATCCCAGAGTTGCCACACGTAGCTTGGGTGAAGGATGTAGAAGGGCTGGCCGGGATGGAGCTTGCGGTGCTCCATGTAGGGACCAAACAGGTTGTAGTCCGGGCTGGCATACCACTGATGGAGAAAGAGAGGGACAGACACCTCAGTTTTTGACCACGGGGTGGTCGAATCTTGCGATAAAAACTTTGTCTGGACTTTCCACTGATTTCTGAGTTTTACTTAAGTCTTTTCCACTCTGGTCAATAAACATGCTTTATATGGTTTCAAATGGCAGAATAAAATCAATATGGTAGTCATGAAATTCAACGTTTTTCAGTTCCGCATTGCCACAAAGGTGGATCGCGTGTGCCCAGAGCCTCTGAGTCCACTCAAGAATGTGTTTCTTATCGTTACATCACTTGGATGTTTGAACTTCACTGTGCACAATGATATATAAGCAGAGTTTGGGGAAAGATTATCTGTGCTCACCTTAAATCTGAGCTTAAGACGTGAACATACCAGCAATTTTTCAGTGAAGTAGGAGACATCTTATGTCCAGCAAACTCTTGGACTGGAAAATGTTTGCATATTCATAGCTTTGGATTTTTCAATAAGGGAGAAAGAGTAGATGTCATTTTAAGATTTTTTTTTAACTAAGTAATTGATTTTTTTTTTTGTGGAAAGACCATGTCAATGCAGAGTAGTTTCATATGTCTTAAAACAACCCAGAGGAAATCTTAAAGGTGCTACATTTGAAATTTGAAATATAGCAGCAAACAACTTTTTGCTATGTAAAGATATAAAGGAGTAATGCCTATACCTGTTTTCTGAATTACAGTCAACATTTTCTAACATGTGCATCGTCTTTGGACTGTATCTGACACTTTCTTTCAACAAGTGAAATGGAGAATGTTCCTTTTTACCAATATCAGTGATTTAAAACAAAAGACAGAGACGCACAATGCCGTTATGAACACTATATGTGATCACATCAAGAAGAACTTTTATGACTTTTCTTCAAAGAAAATTATAAAAAGGAAGAATATTTCCCACTGCCATGTCATGCTGTGTGGTTGTGCAGTGGCTGTGGCTCTGCACTTTTTTGTTGTTGCCCTTAAAAGATAAATAATGTAGCTATATACACAGTATGCAATGAACAAAATACACATTTTTCTGCCCTAGTGGATAATGAAGTTGATTTTTTTCTATTGAATAATTCTGTCTCATTATCCACTGAACAGACTGTACATGTTCAGTACAGTACAATGGTTCAAACTATAAGCATGGAGATGTAATTAGGGCGTCAATTATTGATGGAAATGAAGGTCAATTATAATGGATTCGAGGAAGAAACATCATCATATAAGTTATCCTTTGAATCGTTTCAGCACTAATTGGAATGCGATTCAATTCACCAGAAATGCAGTTTATATACAAGAGATATTTCAATAAAATCTAAATATAGAATTTCTGTTTCCCTTTATTGTAATCAAAAACACTGTCTTCATCTGAGCAAATAAGCAAACATTTAAATTTATGGAGGATGGAACCTGCCAAAATCAAAAATAAATAAATAAATGACTCGATAAATAAATAAATTTGTCATTAAATGTAGCAAGAATAATATTAAAAATAAATGTAGCCATTAATTAATTGATAAGATGTGACAAATTGATATTTCTGTTTTAACTTTATTCATCTCTGTATTAATTCCCTTTTTTGATTTGTATAATTAATTTATTTACTCTTCTGTTTAATTTTCCGGGCTCAGCGGTCCGGCGTGTGCCACCAATCCAGGCTCGAGCAGAGTCTCTGATGTCCGGGTGCCACGGTCGCTGAGGCGCAGCGCGTTTCCCAGCGGTGCATATAGTCATGCACACTGACCCCATGATGACCCACTTTATTGTGACAGCACTCTCATTTGCATTATGAGGCAGAAATGCATAAAGAAATGTAAAAAGAAATGTATAAAGAAAAAATACAGAAATAAGTAAGATTGGGGAAATAAATAAGGGTGAAATGCAAAGGGAAAATCATGCATGCAAAATGAATAAATAAATAAATACATTTAAAAATAAAAATAAAATAAATTAAAAAACAAATGCAAAAATAAATAAATACATTTAAAAATTAATCAAATTAAATACATAAATAAATGAAAGAGTAAATAATTAAGGGAATTAATACAAAGATAAATAAATAAAGAAGCAAATTGAAACAGAAATATCAATTTATGTCACATTTTATCAATTAACTAATGGCTACATTTATTTTTAATATTATTTTATTTTAATATTTATTTATTTATCTTGTCATTTATTTATTTATTCATTTATTTAATGAGGAATCATCATTTGGCCACAAAATGCAAACAAATGATGGTGAAAATGTGAAAACTGGAAGTAAAGCATTGTAAAAGGGGTTACGGGAGAGCAGCAAAGCCATGAGGCACAACAGGCTGTAAGACACTCAAATCAGTATTTCCACGAGCTAATTACTGACTTTAGTTCTTGGTAAAATGGGCAACGGAGCTGTATAGAAAAAGGTCAGGAGCTAATGACGCAAATCAAAAATGTGCTGAACACATGTTTGTACTCTGATAATTTTTTACAAGAGCAAAACACACCAACTGGTCAACCCATTTGTGGGAATCTGTCCTTGAATTAGCTTCAGTGATGGGCTTTAAAACAAGAGCCTCACCTCCATCTAGAAGCATTGTATTGTGCGATACGCCTGGAAAATATTAGTGAGGGAGACAGGCTGCACATAACGACCCCCGCTCCTGCAGAGAACTAAAGGTTAGAGCCTGAAAACTCATCACTGTTCATTTAGAAGGACAAGGGGTTCTATTATTAGCTCGTAAAAAAAAAAATGACAAAAGAAAAATGAATAAGAACAGACAAGGACGTCCTTAATAGTCAAAGATAATAGAAATTGACCAAATAATGGAAATCCTTCAGAGAGAAGGCTACACGCAGCATGCAAATCGATTTTAATTGTGAAGTGTGGTTTTTCAGTTGTTAACCTGAACGCTTCCGCCCTCGCAGATGTCTTGGATCTTATTGATTGTGGCAGCAGGCAATTCCCTGAATAACAATAAAAAGCTATAGAAGTGTTCCTATTGTTTGTTATGCTTTGTTTAGGACACCGTTTTATGTGATGTGCACAGCATGGGTGATAGATTAAAGGGTTGGGCGCTCTCCTCTCATTTAGGCTACAAGATCAACTCAGAGGTAATGCCTGAGTTGCTCCCCTGCTGACATTGGAGTATATCTATTTAAGTGGCTACCATTGGGGATGACATATCTGGGTATAAGACTGACTACAGACTTTCAGGAGTTTGTTTAAATGAATATAAATCCAGTGCTCCAAAATATTAAGACGAGACGTTGAATTTATCTCAGTGGGGGAAATAAATACAGTTAAAATGGTATCTTATCTTCAAGTATTAATATACTTCCTTTAAGTTTCCCTTTATCAGTGCTTAAGCAACATAAGGAGGTAGTTAAGGATTACCTGAGGAATGGGAAGAAACACAGGATTAGTCTTCGTTAGAGGGAGAGGAGGGCTGTCATCGCCAAATATAGAATTATACAACATTGCCTTTGAAATGGTTAAACTATGCAAACACTGGGCAGGGAGTGGTTCACATCTGGGCTGGATTGAGATAGAGAAGTCTCTTACCTCCCTTTTAGATTTATAGATACTCGGTCTCAATAACCATCAAAGTCCCCTCCTGAAGGTGATATTATTCCATTACTTCAGCACTCGGGGGAAGTTTGGAACAAAGTCCATAAAATGTTTGGCGTTTTTACTTTCCGTGGGAAAGTTCCTGCCGTGGAAACGGGGCTTATGGGTACTTTTCTACACCTCATGTGCGACTGTCCGTTGGTTTCCCCATTTTGGACCTGAGTGGTAGGGGTAATTGAGGAGTGGTTGGATCCCTTGCCAAGCATGCCACGTTTTTGTCTTCTTGGAAACAAAACTGTTCTACCAGCTGGACAGTGGCACTGTTTGGGTTAGCTGTTGAAGGCTTCCTTCATCCAGGCATCCTCATGACATGCCCCGGGGCGCTAGCACCAGCCTAATTGGTTCCCCGTGCTTCCGTTCCATTGTTCATGAGGAGCCATGACCCTCTATCAACCCTGCAAATTCTCCCACTACAGACAGTCCTATCTACAATCGGTCAATTGAACACACCATTCCTGTTAATTATAAAAACTGCCTGTTTAGCGAGGCATACTGTAGAAGTCGACCCAATTCTGTCTCCTTAAACAATCTAATTTATCCTCCTGTGTCTATTGTGCCCACTCGTCCGCTCTCTGCCGCCTCTAATGAGCATGTTAAACTTGAAACATCTCAAAACTTTAAAAAGGGACTGTTTGTAACTTCTTACACGTATAAATCATTGCGGGTCGGTGTCCCACACCGCGCTCATTCACACTTGCTCTTTCGCTCCACCTCACGTGCATGCGCGCACAGTACACACTGCAGAAGAGTTAGTAGCTCTGAGAATATCTAGTGAATGCTGCAGCTCCTCCAGATCAAGAGAGGTTTCCCGTGTCTTGTGAAGTGACGGGGCTCCGCAGCGAGAAATGTTATTGTCTCCGACCCAAACTCCGGTGTCTCCCCTGTTCCCTCCGGCCGCAGTCGGGAGGCTGAAGCAGGAAAAGCCAACACTAGGATCAGCATTGAATCATGGAGACCTTCGTCTGGTCAGCTAACATTACTGCCATGCAGGTGAAATATAGAGTGATATTGTGGTTTTAGCTGTCGTGTGTCGCCTCACTGTTTTGAGCGATGCTCGTTCATGTCTATGTAGAGCGAGCACAAGCGCGAGCGCGATCAACATGACGCCCACTTTCGTTGACTTAACGGCCACAGGTGTCGCTGTTAACAAGCAATTTATGATTCTTACATACATACATACAACATACGTCCCTTTAAACTACACCACCAGCTCAGCCCATTAAATCTAAACATCAGAGGCCTGCTCCCAAAAATTTACTATGTTTTGTTACATGAAACCTAGACGTTCCTGTTCTACCTGAAACATGGCTCTCCCCTAAGATCCCAAATAATGTCATTACTATAGATGGATATGTTTTTAGATGTGATGGAAGAAGTAAGGGAGGCGGAGTTCTGATCTATGTAAAAGATTGCCACTCTGTCCACAAAATCACCTCAGAGTTCAAGAAATATGAATACATTGTGTTGGACCTCTGTCTTGGTAAGGGTATGCACCTGATCATGGTTGGTAATGGTATGCATATTATCACAAAACTGTGCTAATACTAACTAGAATGGCACTCGGAGAGCGCATACCTCCGCCAAGGTGCTTGACTTTAAAAACAGATCACAGCCGTCCGTACCGTGAGGTGGTCGGCTTATTATCAACATGCTGTGTTTCCGTGTAAGGTATCGGCGGATGCCTCTCTCATTCAGCAGCCTTGTTATGTCTGTATAACGTTACACTGAGTTGTCTCATCCCGTCATCTACCGCTTTTTTCTTTCTCACCGCGGACGGACCATGGATGTATAAAGAGAACGGGACGGCCAGCAGCTCCCGCACCTCGATGTCTCGCCACACATCCACACATGTATCCCTCTGCTCTCGGAAGGGGGCTGGGTCACGCCTCATCAGTTACACTGCGCATGTGTCATACCCTGTGGTCTTAATGTTCTGGCTGATCGGAATCCTTAAAAAAATTCCTGAACCCAGATCATGATCTGGATCACCACCAAAATCGAATGGATTGTTCATTGTGCTACAATCCACCCCTCCAAATATTTTCATTCAAATCCATTGCGAACTTTTGGAGTAATCCTGGTCACAGACAAACAAAAAAAACAAACAAACAAACACCGGTGAAAACATAACCTCCTTCCAAGACCCTTGGCCTTGGCGGAGGTAATAATGGACACACAGTTTTCACTGGCAGAGCAGCAGTGTTTTCTCTCTATAGCCTGTCACCTGTTTAACAAAGACCTGCACATGAATAACAGCTAAAGTCTTTATGTATACTGTGTACAGTGTCCTGCTTAGAGGCTCAGGAACCATTTCTACTGGCACAATGCCTTCATATTATACAGTATATTCATTATTTAAAGTGTGAATGTGTGAAAGTTTGAATTCATTATTTAATAACCCAGAATATGATTATAGTGTTTGAACACTGGAAATTATTTATTTGCTAGGCTAAATGTTTCAGGGAAAATTTTATATTATGTAACTCATATCAAAGGCGACGCTCAGGAATTATCAGCCTCACATGTGACTGAATGGAAATGGATGATAGATGATGTAAAAAGTGTTTGTTGCTGACAAACAGACAGACTCCCCTACTCTCTGGGTTTTTAGTTAGATGTCTGAAATATGGTCTGTGGTTAACACAAGTTCAAGAGATTTTAACATTTTGTTAGGATATAAAATACATCAGTAAGTATCCCACTAGTGAATTTTTAAGCTTTTATTTGTCTTAAAAAAGGCGGTTGCTAACAAGTGGCTAAATGAGACTACAACACGCCATCACGCCTCGTTCTGTATACTCGCGTTCAAGCGACCGTGGTGTAGTTCGTTTATAGCCTAACGTTAGCTTTTTATTTCTGGCGATTGCATTCACACTTCACGTGTAAGTATCATAACTTGCGTTTGCCACAGAGCTTATTTTCTGCAATAATCCAAATCCCAATGGAAAAATCCAATTGGCTTTTTGTTGAGGGAACCCAGGGCGATGTTAACTTCCTGGTTGGCCAACAAAAATACATCACCCCTGCAGCACTCTATATGCAATAGAGAACCTAAATGTATGTCATGTGGGGTTCTGTGTGTAATGGGGAGATGATGGGACATGCTGTGCTGTTGTATTTGCTTTCAGTTTTTGTTTTCTGTGTCGGTGTACTTTGTTACTTGCAGACTACCACGTGGATAGTATGTATGAGAAGAAAAAAAATCTAAATGACAAAAAAAAAAAATTATAAGGTAGCACAAAGAACAAGAAGGGGAGAAGAGAATGAAAGAGAGAGCCCCTATAAAAACATGCTTTTGAAAACTCCACTTCCACTTGCCCTTTAGCTGGCTCGGATTTGTGCTAACACAAATCAGAGCCATCTCTAGGGCAGGTAGAAGTCAGATGGAGGGGGCAGAGATAGATGAGAGCAGGCAGCGGATATGAGAAGAAGGAGGTGGTGAGGGGAGGAGGGTCAGCTGCAGGATTCATAAGCACTGGTGTTAGGTTTGCGTGGTTGAAATGACGGTTGTGGTCCCTGAGGTCCCTGTGGTGGAGTGACAAACTATGCATTGTCCTGACTGCATATACGTTCTCAGAATTGTTATCATTGTGACCATGGTGTGACACATTAACACATCTTCTATTGAAACTGCTTTACTGTCTTTTAAAGCGGTGGTGGACAACAAACAGATTAATGAACTAGCTACATGGTTTGTGTGAACAACAGGCTCAGGCTTTGATGCAAGGAAAACCTACCTTGTGTAAGTTGACAGTGTAAGGTGCAGGATCCCAGGCCACCAGGGTCACATTCTTGTAGATTGAGCTTGTGTTGAATCGATGCTTAGAATTGGCCAAAATCTGTCGAAGGGAAATATGCATTGTTGTCAAATTAAAGCAAATTATATGCACTCGGGTATCAAACCAGTGTATTCGCAATTATTTTACTTGACGTAAATCAGCATCAAACCAAAATCTCCTTAAAGCAGCAGTTCAACATTTTGGGAAATCTGCTTATTGGCAGCAGCCGATTAGTTTAGCTTAGCATAAAGACTGAAAACGGGGGGAAACTGCTAGCCTGGATCTGTCTGATGGTAACAAAAGCTGCCTCTAAAGCTCACCGATATACACATGATATCTCGTTTGTTTAATCTGTACAAAACTGAACTGTAAAAACAAGAAATCGTGACTTCGTGGGCAGTTATGTATCAGACTATTTCTTGGTCGGGCACAGTAACGTCTGGAGTCTCGTCGTCGTAAGGTTGCCAGGCATTTTTAAATATCACGCTCCAAACTTGTGCTACATTTTGCTGAGGAAAAACTGTTATGACCATTTTCAAAGCGGTCCCTTGACCTCTGACCTCAAGATATGTGAATGAAAATGGGTTCTATGGTTACCCACGAGTCTCCCCTTTACAGACATGCCTACTTTATAGTCAAGTCAGCACACTGACACACTGACAGCTGTTGTTGCCTGTTGGGCTTGAGTTTGCCATGTTATGATTTGAGCATATTTATTATGCTAAATGCAGTACCTGTGAGGGTTTCTGGACAATATTTGTCATTGTTTTGTGTTGTTGAGTGATTTCCAATAATAAATATATACATATATTTGCATGAAGCAGCATATTTGTCCACTCACATGTTGATAAGAGTATTAAATACTTGACAAATCTCCCTTTAAGGTACATTTTGAACAGATAAAAAATGTGCGATTAAATATTTTAATCGATTGAAAGTCCTTATTTTCAGTAAGTTAATTTTTAAGCTCTGATTTTAGTTCTTGTTTAGATTCAAGAACCTCAAAGGTTTAAAAAATGTGCCATTTCAAGCATGAACCATCCTCAAATAAAAATGTATATATTCTATAACATATTCCAATTACGCAGTAAGAATGTGCAAATAAAACTGAATATATTATTGATGGGTCATCATTATTCACAAGTGGTGGTTGACCTGAAATAAATAGAAACGATAGAATCACAAATGCAAACCAGACGTCAATAAAACAGCATTAACTGCATGGTAAAAAAATAAGTGGATTGAAGTCGTAAATCATTTATATTTCCGACATTTGCCGCCCCGCGTGTTTTACATTGTGTTTCAGTGAGTGACGCAGCCCCCCGAGTTATATATCTATCAATTATTCATTATTGTGCATTGTGCAAGGCCAGACTCTCACTCACCTGCGAGTTGATGATGCGGATGGTGGTTTTGTTCCCCACGTCTCTCTCGTATGCCTCTGTTGGTGCAGCGTTGAACCGTAACACTGCATCATGAGTATCTGAAAGAAAAGAAAAAACACAGACCATGTCACTTGAAACAGGTAAGGAACTGACCTTGTGGTATAAATGTTACAGGAAATAATGAAAACTAAAGCTGCGTAACTTTTTTTATATTATCAGTATGATTCTTATGATTTTCTCCTCCTAATACTTTGCATTCTTTTTCCACAAAAACCTCTCTAGATCTAGAATGGTTGTTTACAATCAGGCAATGTATGTTTGGCATTTATTGAATTGTTCAGATAAATGCAAACAAGGACAAACCGAGGCAGAAAAAAAATACCGCAACATCAATTTCAAATTTCATTAGCGAGAGCTTGTCAAGGTCTGTATGTAGTCATCACTGTGTTCAGAATTGCTGCTTAGTCTTGTATTTTGGAGGCAACTTCAAAAAGAAAAAAAAATATTACATAAAATACATAAAAAGGCACACAGAGGCTCACTGAAACTAGAACAAGAACACGGTTGTTTGCATAAGAATGACTTCCGACTCACTCTCTGTACACATACAGATC
Organism: Hozukius guyotensis; assembly: GCA_916700995.1. Classification (NCBI taxonomy): domain Eukaryota; kingdom Metazoa; phylum Chordata; class Actinopteri; order Perciformes; family Sebastidae; genus Hozukius; species Hozukius guyotensis. Next base: position 45,563 of record CAKALU010034775.1, read on the forward strand.
TTTCTGTAGTTAGATCAATGCTTTTTTTAGACGGATCAAGTGTTTGCGGCAGAAGTCACTATGACAACACGCTGATGTAAATCATGATCACATTGACTGTTAACAGAGATGTCTGCCAGGCTCACAGGCATAACCAAAGTGCTCTCTAGTGGTTAGCTCCTGCAACTGATGAGACACCACTACAGAAGAAGAAAAGATCAGTTTAAACACTAATTCTGTCCACATTTTGCTGTTCATGTAGTGCCCTTCTCAGTTCACACACACCAACATGAAATCCTCAACTTGATTGATGGTTGTGGTAATAATTAGAAACTTGTAACGTCTGCCTGTCTGTTGATCGATCCACCAGTCCCACTGATCCTCCTCGTGTGTCGATCTGACACCAGAATGGATGATACTCCAGCTTATGATCTAATACTCCCTCATCAGTGCCGCCAGTCGACTGTTACAACACTGCTGATTGGCATTCACAACAGCACTACCTTCTGCAAACACTCCAAACGTGCTCAAGCTTGACATTGAGTTTGCCCTCCTGCTCCAATATAATACTGTAAACATGTGGGTTTCCTACAGGGCTACACCACACTGATGGATTTTCAAAGAGGTTTTCTTAAAGCAGGGCTCGTTCTTTGTCCAACCTTAGTTTTACTGAAGAGGAAACTCACATTATTATTTTACACAATCTTTAGACTAAAGAATATTTTGTGATAAAGAACGAAAAGTACACTTGTTTTTTTATCTTTATTTTTGTATAATTTGTATATGTATATTTCATTATTTCCATATATTTAGGTTGTATTCTTATCTCTCTCTTTGTTTATATTTTATCAATCTCATGTAATCATTATTATTATTATTATTATTATTACTGCTACTACTTTATTTTTTTCAATTATTTATTTTTATTTTTATTTTTTGTAATTATTTTTTCTATTAATATTTCAAGTTTGTAATGTTCCATGGTATTTTGTTTTATATGATGTTTTGATGCACTGACCAAGTTTAACATGTTTTATGCTTGTGTTTGCCCTCACTAGTGTTGCTTTTATCAGTGTTGCTTTTTTCTTTTAAATGCATGTAAAGAACTTTGAAATTTGCGTTAAGTGTATGAATTATGCTATATAAATAAATGTGCTTTTGCCTGATTGTATATTTATATCAGCCACGTGTGTGGTCACTACTACATATACTTGTGGATCTTATTAAAGAATATATTGTGTTATAGTACTTTTACATGATATAATTAAACAAATAATGGTTAAAAATCAAGCATACTGCTGAATCCTAATAGAAAGGCCTGTATACTGCAAGTCTCTTCATGGTGGGAAACCCACCAAGACTGCTTGATTGACATCAATTATGTAACATACCACAAAACCTGTTCCAGCACGTCGAAAATGTGTTCATGACAAATCATTTGTATGGATATTTTTCCCCATAGCCAGTGATTCTCAATCTGCTCTGACTGTGACCCCTTAAAATGAAGCGATGCCTTTCTGATGACCTCCGTTACAGGCGGCAGCGTGGCGAGCAGTTTAATCAAAATCATTTGATTCCTTCTCAGAGGAGCCCTGGAGATTTAAAACTGTCAAAAATATATATATATATATATATATATATATATATATATATACCCAAGTATAGCAAAAAGTATTATCTCAAGGATTATACAGTTTAAAGTGAGCTTTTATCATTTAATGTTTCAGAGCTTTTATTTTCTCTACGAGACTTTCATAATCAGGATTTTCAGTATTTAAGATTTTCACTTTTAAAGAACAGTTTGGTCCTTGTTTGCCTGACCTTTGACCTGATCAGGAGCCTCCCTGTTTTTCAAAGCACCCTCTCCTCTGACTTTCTATCTTTAAAATCACTTCTTACGGCCTATATAAGTTTGCAACATTTAAATGTGAGATCGGGAGCATTTCTATTGCCTCTGTACGGCTCTCAACATGGCGACAGCAGGACAGCATTATCAGGCCCGTTTATGTCAACAATGCATACAGAAGCTTGGATTACAACACACACACAGAGGAAGAATGACTTCATACTCTGCTCACGTAGACATTACTCCTCTATATCTTTACATAGCAAATACTTCTTTGCTGCTATATTAATGCTCTGAATATTGTATAGAGCAACTTTTAACACTTGTTTTTCCACCAGTTCCCCACTAGACGTGTTTGTTAGTTTAACCTCAACCTGATCAGGATCAATATTTAACCTTCACCTTGTTTATCCGCAATTATCTTCTTCTTATTTCTGTGTCTGCAATGTCTCATGAGTGAAACCCACTTCGCATTTATTTCTTATTTCTAGAAAAAAAGCATTACAACTTAACAACTAGCACATGAGCACAATATTATAATGCAGTATAGTTATCAGACTGTGTTTCAAGAAGAAATGGATTTAAATATTGTTTTTTTTTTACAGAAAAGGTTATGTGAGGAGTTTGACTTGAAAACATTGCGTTTAGTGGCAAAATCATCTCACAATATACTGAAAGTAAAACTTAACTGTAAACAGACTGTGTGAATAACAGACAGTGAATTGGTCAGTCCACTGGTCAGGTTCACAGTGAGTTTTATGGTTTCTACATCATCAGCAACTGCCATAAAGTATGTGAAGCTTGTGACATATACAGTGATTAAACTACAGTATCACCACGCCGTTACTCATTCTCCGTCATAGTCACAGAGAGTTTGATTAATGTAAAGCTAAAGAGCGCATTTATCAGCGTCTTTGAGATTAAACTTGAGCCCACTGCTCCTCTGTTGACGCGTTGTGTTCATGTCTGACATGTTATATTCCTCTTGTCACATGATGAATGAACTTTACAGTGTGAGATAGACTGTGACCGAGTCTGTTCTGGCTCTTTGGGACTTGTCAGATGCCTCATGTTGCTTTGTAAACTCAAATATAGATATGTTGATTACAGCTTAATATAACTGACCCTGTGTAGCTGCAGTTATTTCGTTTTTTCAAAGTGAGGTGTCTTTTTTATGTCTTAAAGTGTGGATGCAAACTTCCATGCCTGACAAATAAAACCCGGGAGAGGCAGACAATGTTACAGGCAGACTGCTGGACGCGTGGCAGTAAATTTAATTGTTTTTTCTTTAGCCGAACAATTATAACGCACTATTCTAGTATCAATCATGGCTCCAGCTATTACTGTAACATGTTTCCTCTGTGCTGGCCACCTTGAATTAGCTTTGTGATATAAACTGACACGACTGACCTTTTCTAAAAGGTATTAAATGGCCTTGTTCCAATTACATTGCTAAGCTGTTAACCCATTATGGGCCGGTGAGACCAGTATGTTGGCTGTTCTGAGGACGTTGAAGAATTTTAATGCTTTTCAAGTTACCTATAGTACTTCGACACACGTCTTTGCTCTTTCACACTTTATGAAAAAACATTCTTTTAATATTTGCACATAAAAGCTTTTTTCACATTTTCTGGTTTTACGGTTTCATCTTTGCCATCTTATCTCTTTATTATATAATTTTCTTTCTTTCCGTTTCATGTTTTGATTGACTATTGCTTGCATTCCTTCCCCGTGAGGCACTTTGTAACTTTGTCAAGAGAAGTGCTATGTAAATAAAGATTAGTATTATTAACACAACAGCTTAAATGCTTAGTCAATCATTGAGAGCAACTGTGATGATCGATACTTTCTTAATCATGCGGGCCATTAAATGCCAAACATTTACTGGTTCCAGCCTCTTAAAATGTGAGGACTTGGTGCCTTTCTGTCACTGTAAATGGGATATATTTGGGTCCTGGGCCGTTAAACTTGGGCTCTGTGAAAATTGCGATGGGTATTATTCACTATTTTGTTACTGTACATACTAAACAATGAATCAATTAGTTAAAACTAAACTGATAGATCAATTTGTAATGAAGTTAACTAATTTACAATTTTACAAGTTCTAGCTGGCAGGTCTATAAAGATAAGACCATATCTCAGATCTAGAAAGGTTTTACTGTTTTAACAGTAATTCTTTTCTGATATCATTACTAGGGCTGTCAAAGTTAACCAAAATAATAACGCTTTCACGCAAACTCGTTTTAACGCCACTAATTTCTTTACGGCAACTCGTGATTTTTAGGTTGTAGCGGGCTCAGTTTTAAAGCAAGAGTGAGGATACTGGTATCACATAAAACTAAAAAACCTAAGGTTGATTTCAGCCCTAAACATTACATTGTCTGTCTTCATGCAACCAGAATATGAAGTCTAAAAGGAGGCAGAGCAGCATGACAATACCGTGGACACATGCAGGAGGTGGACAAAATAAAAGCAACATAAAAAGAGAATAAATATGGTTAAAGTTGAATGCCACTTGAAGATGTAGGCTTTTATAAATTAAATTATTCTGAGGGCATCAAGGACACAATCCCAGTGGAAACCAGTGACGTCTATGTGTTGATTTTAACCCTTTATATCTCAGTGTCCCCGGTCAGATCTGCTGAGAGTTTCTACCACAGTCTTTTTTTTTTTAATACTACCACTGGGGGGCACCATATCAGAAATTTAGCACCACTATCACAGTATCACTAATCACAGTTACAAAGACAACAGCACAAATTAGTCATATTTGCTTCACAAAAAAAACAACTAATGAGCCGAAATGTGCAGAAAAACCACAGGAACGAAGAGAGACCGTAGGCTGAGGCTTCACCAGCACAGACTGAGGAGACTTACTCATCAATACCCCAAACTATGATCTCAAAAAAGACCAGAGAGTTGAGTCAAATCTTCTAAGTGTCAAAAAACACTATAAACTTCACATAGAGAATATTTGTCACAGGGCATTTCATTGAATAATGCTGTAGCGTGTTCCTGATATTTTCTCCATCTCATGGATGCAGTTTATCCCGTTAACCACATGATGGCAGCCACACATCACACACTGAACCACTAAACAACACTCAACTCAACCAAAACCTCAGTCACAAAGCTCTCACAAGATGAACTCTGTGCTGCAGCCATCCAGAGAAACCCAATAATCTAAATGTCAGCCAACCTGCAAACGGCGCAGAAAAAAAAAAAAAAGGAGTACATTCATCTTTCGGCTATTTGTCACAATACACAGCTGCATAATGTAGGTTTTGATACAGTGCAGCCTTTTGGGAAGGACAGCAGGGCGAGAAGACGTAGACGGAGTGGGATCGATGCAGTTTGATTTCCTGTTGAATCCGAGCCTGAGAATTAATGTAACAAAGTTGAGCTTTTCCAACACTGTTCAATAATTAATCAGCCCTATAACATTCATCTCATTCGTCAAGTCATTAAATCCACCTGTCAAGCAAAATCTCTTTTCTTAAGAACTGAATACCATGATGATGACACACTGAACCAATACCCTGACATAAAGATGCATGCGTTTGCCCTCAGAACAAATCATGAATTCATTTTTCATTTCTTTCCTATGTTCTCATAATGACTCTGATGGCGTATGCGAGGCTTAGAGTTGATTTTTACATATGTGCATGTTAAAAACCGAGAAAACAACGATGCAAGTATGGTGCTGAAAAGACACATTCACTTCCGTTGGTTATGAGTATGTGCATATGGGTCACATTATTGGACAGAAACCAATAACAAACATGGGGGGGTGATGATGTATCAACAGAGATTTAGAAGCACCTGCAGAGTTTAAGCCCAAGGCCTGGAGCCCAAAAACTGAAGACTGCCTCTCTTCCCTTTGCTTCTAAAAATAAGGAATACCACTCAGTCACATGTTCTTCATCCTCCAGCACTAAAGCAGTAACCTCACATAACAAAAACACCTCAAACCTGCAGTAGGCAGAATGTTTTTGGCATCATTGGGCAAAAACTTCAATGATAACCTTTCAGCATATTGTAATTCAAGTGTTCTGAGAGATAACTAGAGTTCTGCACCTCCTCATGGATCTGTTTTCAGGCTTTAAAAAAATCTATCCCGTGATGGCAGACTTTGGCCGATCACAGGTCATTTCAGAGAGAGAGCGTTCCTATTGGCTGTTCATTCAACGGAGGCAGCTGTCAATCACTCGCGAACTACGATCAAACAGTCAAACTAGGCAGCGCTGATCAAATATGAATCAATATTCTGTTTCTGTAATGCCTATTTCTCGCCTCAACTGTTTTCAGAAACATCTTGTAGTGTACTGTTTAGCTGTAAAATGAGAAAGTTTGCTCCGGCTGGTGGGCGGTGCTTGGTATT
>CAKALU010034776.1:0-27820 GCA_916700995.1 Hozukius guyotensis
CCGCTCCCCCCCCTCATCCTGCGCGGCTCCCCAGTCAACACAGTGGAGTCGTTCCGTTTCCTGGGCACGACCATCGCCCAGGACCTCAAGTGGGAGCTTAACATCAGCTCCCTCACCAGTAAGGCCCAGCAGAGGATGTACTTCCTGAGGCAGTTGAAGAAATTCAACCTGCCACAGACCATGATGGTGCACTTTTACTCGGCCATCATCGAGTCCATCCTCACCTCCTCCATCACCGTCTGGTTCGCCGCTGCCACCGCCAGGGACAAGGCCAGGCTGCAGCGGGTCATCCGTGCTGCAGAGAAGGCGATCGGCTGCAACCTTCCCTCCCTCCAGGAGCTGTACACCTCCAGGACCTTAAGGAGGGCAGGGAAGATTGTGGCCGACCCCTCCCATCCTGGTCACCATCTATTTCAGACTCTGCCATCTGGCAGGAGGTTAAGGTCTATCAGGACCAAAACATCACGCCACAAAAACAGTTTTTTCCCCATGGCAGTGGGGCTCTCCAACAGCCCATCCGCCCCCCTGTGACTGACCAAACCAAAGCAAATTCCTAGTGTATACCTCTTACACCTGGCAATAAACACCATTCTGATTCTGATTCTGATTCTGATAAAGGTCTTTTCCTTTAGATAAGTAATAATACTAATGACTGCTGATAAAACATTCATAGAGGTGTGTGATTATTTAAACTAAAAACACATTGATAGAAACACAAGTGCTCACGGTGCTGTTATATTAGAGCACTGTTTTCATATTATAAATAAAATGCTTAAAAAGAATTTTTCAGACCAAACGGTCTCCCGTTTTATTCGTCTGCGGGGTAAAATGTCCCCAGAGTCTCTTACAAAAGTGTGTCAGCTTATAACTGCATTTACATTTACTACAAAAAGAAGACAACGGTGAAAACTGTCTTAAAGTAACTGTTCAATTTTTTACAAATATTACATTCATAACTCCCCTTTTCTCTCTTTGTTAACTTACCAACTCTTGTCTGTCCTTCTGTGTATGGTCAACAGGCTTTTTGGTTTAAATGATTACTAGGGTTTGAAGCATTACTTCCACATCCATTAGTTCCTATGCAGGTGCGTGCATTGGATAGGAGTTCATTATTAGGTAGAAAAGGAAATTCCTGCACACAAGACAGATTTATTCTGAAAGGACTCTAATGAAGGCCAGAAGGGAAAGTTAGTTTGATGGATTGATTCAATAAATGTCCTTTGTGTAACTGCAGTGTGCTAGAATCTCCTTTTCTATGTGAAATAGTGACAAATTGAAAATTGTATTACTCCTACGCAAAACTTCCAGGTGTTTTTTCTTTGGAAGATTTGACAAAAATCTCATAAAGGGCGCTTGAAGAACAGTTCCAGTCCATAAATGATGATGGTACAGTAAGCCCTGAACTAGTTTTGTTGTATTGAGGGATTATTTTAAATGGTACTCCAGCAAGTGGTGTAAGGTAGTGTATGACGGGCCCCAGTGCACGCTAGTACTAGTTATGAACCCCCCACACACACACACACACCATCGTATTGTCTCGTCATATGATCAAATAGAGACAACCCTATGGGAAGGTAACCTTGCACGTCAGCTGGATTCACGTGAGAATCGCGGAATCACATATCACACAAAAATCCATCTTGTCAGATTTCAAGAAATGCGTTTGTGTCCGGCAAGCCAGATCACGGACCAATCAGTGTCCTGGGAGGAGCTACTGGTAGCTACGGGCGTGGTTTAGGTGTGTGAGACGACACAGAGAGGCGACTGTTCGTTCTTAACAACAATGGAGGCCCCTGAAGAGGTTGGCGTAGATGCTGCAACAGCATCAGTTACATCAGAACTGGAGAGTATTATTTCTTCATTGAAAGAAGGGCAAAGAACGGCCTTTTCCAAACAGTTGCCAATGATGGCTTCTCAGATGGTTCTGTGTAACAAACCATCTGACGGGGTCAGGTTAGAGGGGAGGTGCCAAATTGCCGGATTTTGAACAAAATGCAGCCGAAGGGCAACGCTTCATCCTGCCCGCTGTGTGTGTGGCTCAGCGCTGCTCTCGGTCAAACATGGCAGCGCTCTACACACAGCAGAGGAGAGACCGAGGAGCCGTGGGACACTAGAGCACATGCACATAAAAACACACATCCCGTTCTCATCTGTCAAATATGGCCGCTTTGTATCTGACAGAGCTGAATGGGGACTTGTGCCTCGGTATCAGACGTCGAGGGGCGTGACAAAGCGGCGGTATTTTGACGACCTGAACGGGCTGCACACCTTGCTTATTGTCTGGGGGGTTACACCCCCACGTGGCAGAGGGCAGGGTCTCTGTACCGTAGATACAGACATCACCACACACTTCTAATGGGTCATAAGATTGAGAGGGAATATTTCTATACATAGTTTTTTTCTTTAAACACTATCTCTACGCCCCCCCCAACCCACGGGCCCCAGTGCAACCGCAGTGCCTGCACTGTCTTTATTTACGCCCCTGACTCTGGCAATCTAGTGTTGAACTTCCATGAAGTTGTGGGAGCCTATGTGGGTCAAGCTGCAAAAATAGGTCAACTGAAAGCTTTTTTAAAAATCAGTGGTCTCCAAGCCCAAGCCGAGATACCCCTGATGACATCATCTGGGGTTATTTTCTCAGACTTGACAAAAGTCCTCCGGAACCACCAGAGAAAACATTTTACAACTATTTTCGTGGGCTGAGTGGTACTCCCCCATGAAAAGTAAATTGATCCTAATGTGTAAAATCAGAGGCCCTTTAATGCTACCTGAATAGCAACTGTTAGTCCAGCGCTTTGTAGCTGCAAACCACTGCAGAGATCCAGTCGGATCCAGATCTAAGTTCGCTCCCAGAGTAAACCCAGTGGTCAGTCTTGCTCAGTCCAAGCCTTCCTCTTCACAGGGACTCCATCACTGATATGCCGTCTCACCCCTTCTTCACTCCTGGGTCTGCTGTTAGTGAAAGCTAAATACTCTCCTACGTTGCCACATGGAGCGACTCCACCTTGAGCCTGGAAGATCCTCTGAGCTGCATCAGCTGAATGGGAGCTCCCAGAATGCCAAGCTCTTCTCCTGGGGAACCCAGCGTATCCAGGAGAACCTGCAGGATACAAACCGCAGATCCCAAGCTTGGCTGCTTCAGAAGTATGGTTTTTGCTCGATGCGTGAGGATGAAACGGCGCTGATTCAGACTCAGAGTAAGTGCTGCGTGTACGGGGAAAGATGCAGACCGATGTAGCGGAGGAGTGAAGTGATGGAAGGGAGACTCGTGGTTTGGGGTAAAGAAGACCCGTCTTCCTGTGTCTCACTTCTCCTGTAACCCTTCCTTCTCCTTCCAGTTCCTTTGGCTTTGATGACTCTCCGAATCTCTCTGCACCTTTGCCCTTGTTATTGATCCACTTCTTCCTCCTCCTTGTCTGAGCCTCCTCCAGTTTCATTTCCAGGTTGTGGACGTCCTCGGTTATCTGATTGACCTGATCAAAGCGAGACAGCAGTGCGCTGACGCAGGGCAGCAGGCGGTCCAGGTAGGGCTGGACGTCAGACCCAGCCTCGGACACCGACGAGTCCTCGGACCTCACAGAGAGAGACGAGGACAGGGGACGGGGCGATGAGAAAGAGGAGGACAGGGAAGGAGAGTGGGAAGAGGGGAGGGCGGAAGACAGGGTGGAGAGACGGGACTCCTGGGAGGACCTGGAAGGAGGGACGTCCATACCTTCGAACTTCACCCTGTGCCTGAACTAGAAAGGTAAAGAAACGTTTAGAATCGGCAACATGAACTGACTGTTGACGATTTACATCAATGTAGTACCTACCTCTTTAGCTTTGGTGAGTCCCATCCACAGTTTGAGTCTCTTGATGAAGAACTCCACCATCTCATAGTCCTGAGGTTCAATGGTTGGACGGTACAGCTCAGCCTGCTCTGCCCTGAAAGACACAGCAATAGTTAGCAATGAAACCTACTTAATGCAGTATTTACCCTAACCCAACGTTAACTCCTCGTTGGCACTCTGCTCAGGGAAAATTCGTAGCATTCACACTTTCAATTCAGCTTGTTCATTTGTAAAATTACGATCATACGTCTGATTTTAATCCTTAAGAACTTTGGTGAAGTTTCCTCTAGCGCCACCATGAGGTTTACCTTTGTGGTTTTGATTCAAATGTTTCTATAACTGCTGGATGGATTGCCCTGAAATTTGTTTTAGACATTCATGTTCCCCCACAGGATGAATTGTAGTCACTTTGGTGAACCCCTTAATATTTTACATAGCGCCATCATCAGGTCAAAATGTTAAGCTGACCAATTGGTTTATGACCAAATACCTGCAAAACGAATGACATTCCCATCAGCCTCAGCTGTACTGTGTGTTTAGTGCTCAGTGGTGGGTAGTAACTCCAAAGAACTTGTATTGATAAGAAGTAAAATCTAATTGGACTTTCCATTGTAACATCAGCGCGCAGCAGCAGAGCTACGCTTCCGCCATTTTGGACTGAAGGCGACTGCTATATTATCAAAGGACGCCAGTAAAACATCCGCCTACAAAGCGCTGTGCTAAAGTAAAACAAAATTATTTCTATTCTTACTTACTTATTTATTTATGTATTAAAGCTTTTTGCCCAGCCGCATCCCTGAGGAGCATAAAGTGAGCGATGGACATAAATGGAAGTTAGAAAATTCTAGCACACAGATTTTGAGAGCAATCTCAAACTTTTTCATGTCAAGGATCCTAAATGGAGTCCAACAGACCACAGGCCATGGATTTAGAAGAGGTTGTGTCCTATGCTTTTGCCCTGCGTGTTAGTAAATAACCTACAACTCCATTAAATTCTGTTGATGTCATGCTACTAGCGCTACTAGCTACTGGCCGATAGCCGGTTGTTTGGGAACAGAGACGTTAATACATCCACCACGGTACAGGCTTACAGCATACAGCCCATGGGTGTATTATAACATAATAAAAGTGATGAATTACAGCCAATATATCCATTATTACAACCGCATACAGCTAGCAGGAAGCTGGCATATAAGCGTGCCGGGCGGTGCATTCCTGTGGGTCTGATGCACGTTCATTATGCCGAGGAAAATAACTCTGGATTCGGCTGTTAGTTAGTTTTACAACTTTTAGAACATAACAGTTTGAATAAAGGTTATTTAAGTGTTCACATTGGCAAGTTGATTTACCTTAACAAAAAAAAAAAAAAAAAGATCTTCTGATTTACAGACGTCTCTTTATACATCCATGACCACAGACTCATTAGCTTTTTCAGTCCAAAATGTACATGCACCACTCGAGTACATTTGTTCTAAAATTATGTAGGCTACTTCTACTCAAGTAGTTTTTTTAGGAGTACTTTTTACTTCTACTTGTACAATATTTTTACTGGAGTCCTGTTTTTGTTTTTACTCTCCCAACCACTCTTAGTGCTTATTAGCAAATGTTAGTATACTTACATGCATAAGTGAGAGTACACATAATCATACTGGCATTGTCACTGTGAGTAGGTTAGCATGCACCGCTGTGCCTCACAGAGCCTGTATTAACATGTAGTTGTACAAGAATTTGGAACGTTTTTAACACGTGTTCATGTTTATCACATGTTGTGTATTTGAGGCTCTGCCAGGAGGGTTTGTGAGCACAGGGACAGTCTGTGTCAAGCTCGCTCTGACTTGAAATGTGACAGTACTGCAAAATTTACAAGACAAACTTCCAAGATTTGAGTAGAATAGGAACTTGTCATGTTAGACAAGGATGGACACTGGAAGTTTGGGTTACGTCTAACTTTTGACAATGCAGTGCTGGGATGTTTACCCACATATCCACACAACCATACTACTGGTAATATTGTGTACATACATTGTGTACCTGTATGTACGGATGAGAACAGCTCCACAGAGTCTGGCTAAGAGCCAAACACCTCCCCCCATCAGTAGCAGCCCATAGAGAGGGCCCAGGACTGGATGGACCCTGCACAGTCTTTGGAGAGCCATCCGGCCCCGTAGGATGGACAGCACTGAGACCCCGGTCTGACGTACAGACAGGAAACCTTCCACTGAGCGGGAGAAGAGCTGGAACAAAGACAGAGGCGTATCAAATATATATTTTTTTAGGAATATTCCATTCGGCTGTAGTCTTCCTCTCGTACCGTGTTTCCCAGGTGAGTGCAGAGTAGCAGCAGCAACAGCAGCAGGGCGGTCAGAGCCCACAGCTCCCTCCAGGCTCTCTGCAGCACTCTGCCTAACACCACCCACCTCCGCACAAACCTCAAGGTTCCCAGCAGCTGCAACACACAGGCAATGGGAATGAGTAGACATTTAATAGAGCGGGGAAACCGGTGGAGAACGAGTGTAGAGTTGTATAATGATGAAGCAGAACCTTCATTTACCTTTAGAACGAGTAGAGTGAGCAGGACAGCCGCGCACTGAGAACAGCTCTGTGCCAGGAGGGCGGCACTGTGGAGGTTGATGAAGCTGTCTGGTTGGGATCGAAGCTACATGGTACATACAGGTTATTGTAATGTCGTCAAAGCAACACATAGAATAGTTAATTTCTTACCGAAATAGTCATTTGCTTTAAAGCTAGGGTTGATAGTGTTCTTCAAAAACATGTTTTGTTATAATTGTTGAAATTCTCTTGACATCCCGACAGCAATCGATAAATCAAATGCTCTGACTAAAAAATTAATTAAATTCTGTATACGTGGCTGTAGCAGGACTGTAATAAGCCTGTAATAGCCATGTTGGCTGTTTACGTTCATAATGATCATTTTGGGGGAGTGGATTCGGAAGGAAGCCTGAAGGGACTGTCTGTGTTGCTGACTTTGTGAGTTCTGAATCTCTCTAGATTTAGGGACTGTTGGAGTTAGCACTGCTAGCTACTTTCATTGGAAAACAGTTGGCAAGTTGGATGCTTTTTAAAATCTAGTGAACTCCTGCTGGTTTCTAAGATAACCAGCCCTACCTTTAACTATTGCTATGTTTTTCTTTGTAATTATAATGAATGCATAAAGGGTCAGGGTTGTACTGTATGTACATACACGTACATGTAGGGGCTTAAGTAGCATTTGCCCCAAAATCTGCTAAATTGATCTACAATTGTTTCTTTTCCCTTCTATTTTTATTTTTATTATTATTATTGATATTATTATTAATTATTGCTATTAATGATTTTTATATGTATTCATTATCATTAACAGTATTATTATTGTTATGTGTTTTTATTATTATTTTTTGCTCAGGCTTCCCTCTCTCCTGTCTATTCTCTATCAGTTACAAATATACAGTCACACATACGCACATATGCCCGACATGACCACCCTGAGAAATAACAACTGGCTTGCATATCTGTAACAATAATATTATTATATAGTATATTTTCTTTTTCTTTTTTTTGCGTTTTTGTTTGTTCGTTATGCTTTGTTTTGTCTGTCTTGTTTCATCTATATTCCTGTTTCTGTCTATTCCGATGTATTGTACGTCACTACAATAACAAAAAAAAGAAACTCTGCAGTGTCAAGGCACAGGGTAAGACAAATAAAGAATATATCATGATAATTTAAATAAATAAATAAATAAATGTACCTATCAACAACAAGGGAAGCACAAACGTAGGTTATCAAACTAACACTAATTGGTCAAATTTGGACTTATTAGGTTAACGTATAACAAGGATCTGCTCAGATGACACTCGTGTTGGAGGTCATCTCAATGGATCTTAAAAGTTTTCGTTTCTTACCTTGGAAACACAGCGAGTGGCCTGGGACAGGAAGCAGAGCTGCAGGATAGCCGTTGCCAGGGACAACAAGGCCAGGAGAAGCTGCAACCAGTGTCTGCACTGACGCAGATACTGGGCACGCTCAGCAGCCATGGACCACAGCTCTCCGAACAAGATGAGGAGAGCAGAGATGAGAAGGAGGACCTGCAGTACGAAGCAAGTGGATTTCATCACTGGAAATCTTTCGCTTAAGAATATGCATCGGGTCTAATTATTCTTTGAAGGGATTGCAGTGTTTGTTACCGTAAGTGCCACCTGCAGGTCCAGTCCAGAGAAGGATGAAGGGATGAGGAATGGATGGATGGAGAGAAAGGGGGTGACTCTCTGTGTCTGAGCCCACTCCAGCTGCATGGACACACACACAAATAAACCAGACTCTCTGTGGTAGTGTGTGAAGTCGACAGAAAGACTTTTAAACCTGGGATCAAAAAAAGAAAAAATCTTAATGAATGTCAACTGAATATGGTAACATATAATTCAATATATGGGTCTCTAAAAGTGTAGATTTAATTTAACAGAGGGTTAAAGGGAGAGTTTGGGTGTTTTGAAGTGGGGTTGTACTTATCCACAGTCAGTGTATTAACTACAGTAGATGACGGTCGGCATGCCCCCAGTTTGCAGAAACAGACAGGAGTTACCATACAGAAGCAAAGCAATGTACTGCTGTGGACGGGGCCGGCAGCAAAACATATTTTAGACCAAAAAAAATCTATATCAGTAAGTGTACGCTATATTTAGAATATTTTTGCCGGTTTACCTTGCCGTCAGAGAGCTATACAGTCTATGTTTCCGACGGGGAACTGAAGCTGTTATCTATGCTCTTGCCAAAGCAACCAGACTCAATTGAAAAAAGCTGTAATTTTACTTCGCAGAGCATGGGAGTTGCTGGTCGACCGCTGCCTCTATCGGTTATGTTTTCACCGCCGTTGGTTTGTTTGTTTGTTTGTTTGTTTGTTTGTTGGTTTGTTGGTTTGTCCGTTTGGAGGATTACTCCAAAAGTCCATGATGGATTTTAATGAAATATTTTGGAAGGGTGGGGTGTGGCACAATGAACAATCCATTAGATTTTGGATCATGATCCGGCTTCGGGAATTTTTTTTAATAACTCCGGTCAGCCTGTGCATTAACACCACAGGCTTTAAGACATGCGCAGTGTAACTGATGACGCGTTCATGACGCGTCACCCTGCCTCTTTCCTTCTGCCAGCAAAGAGAGAGACAGAGAAAGAGCGGGGGGTGGAGCGTAGGGGCGGGGGGGCACCTGTAGATTTGGCGTTTTTTAACATTAAACTCTGTGAAATTACAGTTGAGTTGGACCAAAGCACACTTGGTGATTGTTGGAAAGAGTAACAACGACGGTTTAGGTGAGTTTTACTTTGTTTCTGTCCAGTTTGAATGAAGTATTTTATGCTGCTCCGCTACATACAGCTGATCTCAACATAAACAAAAACACACGTGGATGATGGCGCAAGCTGCACGGAGAGGGGGCAATTGTATTCGGGCAGCTTGGCGAAGGTCTGCGCTCTCCGAGTGCCTCTCTAGTTTGTTTGTGTTATTGTGTGACTTAGTTCGGATTCACCAAAGTCACACAATAGCACAAACAAACTAACCGATCAAGGCAGCGGCCGTGTTAAAATTACAGTTTTTTTCAACGGAGTCTGGTGGCTTTGGCGATAGCCTAGATGGATACAACCACCTCAGTTCCCCATCAGAAAGGGCTGTCTGACAGCAGGATAAAGCGGTTAAAATATTCTAAATATAGTGTACACTTAAACTGATATTGATTTTTTTAGGTAGGCCTTTCTTTTAGGTGGCTAAAATATGTTTTGCTGCAGGCCCCGTCCACAGCAGTGCATCGCTTTGCTTGCGTACGGTAACTCCTGTCTGGTTCTCCAAACTGGGGGCATGTCGACCGTCATCTACTGTAGGTAATACACTGACTATGGAGAAGAAGAAGAAGAAGACGAAAGGCACTTTATTAATCCCCGAGGGGAAAATCCATTTTTACACTCTGTTATTTTACATAGAAAATACACACAGACCCGAAATACACACATGCACAAACAGGACCTATATACATGCATTAATGGAGAGATGTCAGAGCGAGGGGGCTGCCCCTGACAAGCGCCCCGAGCAGTTGGGTTTGGTGCCTTGCTCAAGGGCACCTCGGCAGTGCCCAATTCTCCAGCTACCAGTTCACACTCAGCTACTACCGCCCCCATGGATATGTACCACATACAATCCCACAACAAAACATCCAAACTATCCCTTTAAGAGGATGCAAAATAAATCACATTAGAAGATTCAGTATCCCATGCAAAATATGGAAAATAGTTTGGTAATCTACATGAGAAAATTATCATGTAGATTGTGTTGTTGCTCCATTTGTTCCCGGAAGAAAAAAAGTTGCATTGTTTTGTTTTTCGGCAAGTTTTAATGGGGTGGCACGCCTCATTATTTTCAAAAGTGTAATTCAATCTTGTCTTATTTCTCAGAGGATTCAACAACTGAAGAATGAAGGTATTAATAAATACCCACTCTGCATGTCTCGGAGATGCAGTCGCCTTGTCGTAACTAATCCACTTACTGTTTCTTGCTCCAGTCTGCCATTTGCAAGTCAGCTAGGAGCTGGCGTGTTGTCACGCTGCTGTTTCCCAGAAAGACACTCGCCAGAGGACTGAGAGGAGGTGTGTACTGCAGCCGTGGAGATCCAACAAGGAGTAATGTAGGGTTTTGGTGCAGGTGTGGCACCAAGGTGTGGTTGATCCACTGCTCTGCGTCTGACCAGCTGGATGAGGAGAGAGACGACATACTGTAAGTTTGAGATTGTGTGTATAGTACCTTTCCCATTGGAAAGCTGCGGTGGCTGCTTCTGAGCTCAGCGAGCCGCAGCCGTTTGATTCTGCGGCGAAGTGCGACCAAAAAAAAAGCTGGGAAAAGTTTAACTTTTTGCGGCAAAGTGCGGCCAGAGAGGACCCGCCGCCAATCAGTTAACAGATCCTGGGACTCCTGTGACATTTTGACCTATGTTACAAATGAAGAAATGTTTCTTCCCGCCTGAGAAGCATTAATACAACTCCCGGCCGCAGAAAAATCAAATTATTTTGGCGAGCCACACTTCGCTGCTGCCTGGTGGGAATTCGGCTTTAGGTAACAAAACTACTTTCTTAGGTTTAGGCACAAAAACTACTTAGGTTAGGTTTAGGAAAACATCATGGTTTGGGTTAGGGTTAGGGTTAGGGTTAGTATGACAATCCCGCAAGTTATCTCAGCGGTCGTATTGTGTAGTAAAGTGGGAGAGTGTTGTGTAGCCTGCGAGACTGCAGATAGACCCTTCTCCGTCTTGGTTAGTGTTCCCTGTTTTCCGGCGTGTTCGTGACGTCGAACGTGATACACCAGAAAAAAACAGAAAGGCATACTCGTCTACTGCTGGTCTACTAGTCTATTGCCTATTTTTAGTGAGTTTTCCTGTGTTAAAAAACCTGCATATATGCACCAATTTTGGAGGAAAAGGGTATATGTGTGCAAGTAAAAATATTCAGATGCACGATGCGCAACATCAGGACAGTCCCGATATTTTCAAGCCTTTTTTTCTCTACAGGCACTCTCTTTCGTCCTGACAATTAGACTGTATTAACTTTTTAATTTTTTGATATGAAACTTAAAAAAAAAGTCATGTGGGTCATTAGTGAAATGTGTCGCCATGGCAGAATTAAGACTGTACCAAGACATACGCAGACTTTATAGTCATTAAAGGACAACATTTAGTCTTTTTCCACATTGATACCTTGACAGGATTATTTTTCTGATGACACCAAATTCAAAATAAGTTGACTGCATGATAAGTTAGAATGACATCATGCACCTCAAAGAATGTTTAATACAGTATTGTAGTGCTGCTTGGGATTCATTTGTTTATAAAAAAAAATAAAAATTATTCCACATATTTCTTGATCCATCATGATCTCAACCACAAGGCAGCACACGCTTGTTTAACATCTATCGCTATCAAGTTATTGAGCTTTAATGGTGTATCAGCTTAGTGTATTAGGTCCCTGTCAGTGTAGACCTGCTAAAACAATGGAATATGATAGTGATAAGCTTTAGACCCTTTGCTGTACAGGGATTTTGGAACAGCAAAAAAGTATTGTTATTACAATATGCACAACCACCTCTGTCCCTGATGTTGGACAGGGAAAGTCACGTGCACACCTGATGAAGATCAACTTAGTCACAACACGTCATCATAATATGTCTAGTGGAACTAGCAGAGTCCTACAGTATACTCAAGGGTTTCTCCCTAGATCATAGAGTGTGTGGCTGCATTTGGTATGGTGTTGTGTTTTGACAGCAGGAAGCTGAGTCTTGCCCTTACTCTCTGAGTGAGGTGAGGTTAGGGACCCCCGAGGGTGCTGTGTGAAGACGACGCCTGACAGCGGAGTGCAGCAGCCTGCCCTGCCTCTGCTCTAAGCCGTCCTGGTAGTTCACCATCAGCACCAGCAACAGAAACAACAGCTGGCACACACAGTGCTACGGAAAAGATGCAGAGGATTAATTAACAAAAAGATGCTTCTGGAGAGAAATTGACTCTTAATTTTGAAGTTTCATTCTTACCCTCATAAGTGATCGCAGAGCTCGGACTTTGCGAGCTTCCTCTTTAGCCTGTAGCAGCCCGTAGCCACATGGTGGCCGGACCTTCCCGCCATGCTCCCCGAATGCCCTTGCCACAGTGCTCTCCTGAGCCAGCTGCTCCTCCACCTCTGGATCCACAGGCCTCCACAGTGCTGTGTAGATTAACGCCTGCGCACACACCTGAGCGAAGGAAGATGAGAAATACAAATCAAAGGAATTATCCACCAAAAGATCTAAAGCGTTAATTAGATGAACTCACCTTGAGAGGTTCCAGCAGCAGAGCAGAGGTGAGAAAGGCGGAGAGAGCTGATACCAGCCACATGAGGACAGCTGTTCTGGACAAGAAGCTGCCGTAGAGTCCGACCACGGCCAGGCACGCTGCCAGCAACGCAGCCACCAGGGGGTAAATCACACATAGTGCCCAGGGAGGGAGCAGCCAGCTGGGCTGACCTCGAGCAACCCCTGGGATGGAGGAATAGAGTAGCAGGTATCTCAAACACTGTAACACTGTTCACGCCAGGGGCCAGTTGCATAAACTTAGTTTAAAATTAGTCTTGGGCTTAGACTGGTCTTAGATTGTCAGGTTAGACTAATCTAATTAAGCCTAGGTAGGAAAGTTAGCCACCTCTCCCCCTGGCTAAGCCTGAGGTGTCTGTTAGCCTTCTGTTAGAAGGTCAGTTAGCTAACTATTTCAACTGTTTATCCATTACTTTTAGCTTACCTTTAGCTAACTATTTCAGCTGTTTACCAATTACTTTAAAGGTCCCATATTGTAAAAAGTGAGATTTTCAGGTCTTTTACATTATAAAGCAGGTTTAAGTGCTTTATAAATATTGTTAGACTATCAAAACGCTCAATATACGGAGAAATACACACAGCCTGTATTCAGAAATTGTGCGTTTGAAACAAGCCGTTAGGATTTCTGTCCATTTGGGATGTCACAAATATACAATATTTACACGGTTTTAAACATAAACATTCTAAATGTGTCCCAGTTTATTTCCTGTTGCAGTGTATGTAAAGAACATCAGCTGACAGGAAGTAAACATGGACCCAAACTGTTGCCTAGCAACGCAATTCCGTTGCAATTCCGTTGCAATTCCGTTGAAATGTACTAAAATGGAGCGTTTCAGACAGAGGGTAAATACTGGTATATTCAGGCAGACAGTATGAGGCAAATAAAGTGTTTTTTGAACATTACAGCATGTAAACATGTTCTAGTAGAAACACAAAATACAAGTATGAACCTGAAAATGAGAACGATATGGGACCTTTAAGCAATTTTTTGCTAACTATTTCAACTATTTACCCATTACTTTTAGCTAACCTTTAGATAACAATTTCAACTGATTAGCTATTACTTTTAGCTAATTTTTTGCTTACTATTTCAACTTTTTATTTATTATTTTTAGCTAACCTTTAGTTAACGATTTCAACTGTTTACCAATTACTTTTAGCATTTTTTTTAGCTCACTATTTCAACTGTTTACACATTACTTTTAGCTATTTTTTGCTAACTATTTCAACTGTTTCCATACATTTTTGAATTCTTGTACCATATTCTTGAATGTTTCTGACCATCTTTAACAGTTGGAACAACCATTGGATTTATGCTGATTACCTTTTCTGTTATCTTCCCCCATACTTGGTGGGGTGTCTCTGTTACATGCGCCATTTTTTCTCTAGTGTGAAGTGTCTGATTTCTCCCATAATGCATTGCGTGACAGGCTATCCAAGTAAGTCTTACATTCATAGGGAAGCTTTGTGCAAAAGGTAAATTTAAGTGTGTTGTTTTGTATTGTCGATGTATCTGTTTGTACTGTATATGAACATGTGTACAATAAAGAAAAAAAAGGTAAATTTAAGTGTTTATAGGAAGTCTGACTTAAAGTTATATTTAAGACAAAGACTAGGTCTATTTTTATGTAACTCTCTCCTGATCACCCAACAGTCTAGTACAGGGATGTGAGTCCATCAGAGCTGTGAGTCTAGTACCTATGCGTGTGGTGGAGGAGGAGCGTGTGGAGTCAGGAGACGGGCTCGGCAGGAAGGTGCTGGCCACCGAGTCTACAGACAGCACAGAGGGACACTTGTAGAGTCCTGCACCATACAGGACAGGAAAGGACTGTGGATCTGGCTTGTAAATCTCTGCGCCGTACAGGGACTTCTCCTCGCTCTGCTCCGACCAGCTGCTGCAGGAGGTGCTCTGGCTAAAAAGCACAAAATCAAAGTGATGTGGAATATTTTAAGCAATGGCATTTGCATGATCACAGATGGGATCCTTACGTGGCTGAGAGCGAGGAGATGGTTCTTGGGGAATCCCTGCCGCTGTCTGAGTTGCTGTTAGTTATACCTGCTGTGTCCTCTGCTGCTGCTGCTATAGACATCAGCAGATCCTCCTCTGGTATCAAGCACAAAAAAACACACACACTTGAGGTGATGAAACTATACAATACTCACTTAGACATGACAACTTAGAAAACTGATGGCGGGGGACACAAGACTTTTCAGATGTAGCTAATAAATTCAAAATTACTGAGTTTATTTCAACAGTTTTCTCACCAGACAGAGTCAGGAGTGTTGTCAGATTGTGGTTATGAGCTTGCACTAAGTTGGAGACCTTTTTGTCCAGTGCAGCAGGGGATTGGTGTGAACTGGAAATGTCTTTTGAAAGGGGAGATGAGGGAGCAGCAGGTGAGCCAGTGGAGGAGGGTGAGGCCAGGCGGAGCTGCATTAGGGCCTTTTTTCTCCTCAGCTGGCGCGTAGGGCCCAGAGCAGATGAAGCCTCACAGAGGTTGGGGGCTGCTGGGGGCGTCTTGGTGAGACACAGACCTACTGGTAGATTGAGGAGGCTGTCGCATGACGGCCAAGTCCCTATGACCTCCTCTTGACATGCTCCATCCGTCTGGGGCGCCAAGCCGGACGCAGCCCAAAAGTCCAGAATGCTGGAGTCAAACGCCTTGCTCTCCAGTAACTACAGGAACCAGAAGAACACTTAATGATACAGGAGGGGGGCAAATATTGTGTGTGTGTATGTGTCCGTGTGTGTGTAAGTGTGTGTGCGCGCGCTCACAGATGAAGGACTGTCCCGAGCTGGGCCGGAGGAGTCTGGCAGAGACAGGAAGGAAGGGCCGGAGAGCTCCGATTGGCCGAGGTAAACGTCCATCTCCACAGAGTGACAAACGGGAGAAGGAGGAACTGACATGTCCACGGTTACCTGGGTTACACACACACACACACACACACACACACACACACACACACACACACACACACACACACACACACACAAACTGCTGCCTGAGTGTACAATCAGATAAATGGGAAACACTCACTCTAATTGTTTCCACACTAAGATAAGACTGTTTGACAAACAAAGTGTGGACGCACGTCCAACACATCGCAGTAATGACCTCTAATCAGCAGCACACTGAAGGCACGCGCAAGAGCTGAACAAAGAACAAGCCCCGCCATAACTCCGTCTGTGCACCTTTTTAAATAACACATCAACATTAATCAAATTTACCCTATTTCACGAATATGTAGGATATTACTACTGACATTCATGTAATATTACGTCACAACGTCTGCTGTATTAGCCATGTGTTTACTGCGTGTTTATTCGCATGTAGAGCGGGGAAGTGAGATCAGATCACAAGTGGCCACTCAAGACGCATGTGGAGATGCATTCTAATACCAGGTGTGAACAGACGTACTTAAAGCTGTCCACTTGTGATCCGATCACTGAGGACGCATGTTAATACCAGATCTGAACAGGGCCTATGTCAGTCTTTATAGGCTACTACGTCACCTGACTTTCTCCTTTACTACTGTCTTAATCACTACGGCTACTAGAGGCAGCCCTGCACGTGCCAAACTGACGCTAGAGGGGTACGTGGAGCATCACAGTTTGACGCATAGGGCCACTCACTGACCAAGCTGCCGTATTTGAGGAGTGAGGATGGTTTGTATGAGGACAGGGTTTCCTTCAGCAGTAAAATGTATCGTGAAAATAGAGTAGCTGTTTTCAGTTACCTGACTGTGAGCTTTTCTAAACAGGAAACAGAGGAGACACTGGAGAGGAAACACCAGTACCGCAACAGTCATCCCCACGGCAACCGCCTCCATGTTAACCAGCAGCTGGGCTGACACCGGTCCCCTTGGGGCAAAGACACAAATCAGTTTCATCCTATCAACTCTGCACAATCTACTCACAGACGGGTTTATATCTGGAAGATGTCAAATTTAATGTCATATATTGACTGAAAAAAAATGACATGATGTCCCTTTGAATGAGCCAAAAATACTATAAAACATTACATTGTGTTCATCACTGATAGAGTAATATTATCCAACCATTTTTATTCAATTTTAATTAAACTATTATAGTAATTAGAAGGACTGTATCTTTATTGAAATGTTATTAAATCATCTGGAAAAAACAAACAATTACTACATTATCTGACATTTGTTATATTATTAATTCCCTGTCATGAAATGATTTGGGGTTTATATATTGAGGCCTATAAGCCATCCTACCTGTGTCCCTCGGTGCCAACAGCCCCGTACCACAGAGCCCCCAGTGCCAGGTAGAGGTGCAGCGTGAGAACGCTGCATGTAACCCTCTGACCCCTGGTGAAACGGCTGTGGGCCGGGCGTTCCCACAGCGACAGCCACAAGTGCTGCTCAACCATCCCGAACGTCAGCTGGGAGGCGAAGACCCGTCGAAACTGAGAAAGCTCCTCAGGACCTGGGGAGTTGGAAGGAGAACACGCCACGCAATCACCGGACTTTCATTAGCAACAAAAAGCCGACGTACATGAAGTACATATTATTACTCAGTTGAAAGTATAAGCTCACATGAGGCTAGGACTTCCTTCTCCACAGAGCCGTTCTTCTGATGTTCCACAGAGAGCCAGTCCTCCAGCAGGAAGAAGAACATGTGGTCTGTCTGAGGGTCCCAAACCACCACATGCTGAACGTACCAGGACGGGTCCAGACCTACATTTACACAGATGATATTCAACTACATTCACATGTAGTCATCAAGACTATTTACAGCCATGGGCGGATTATGAGACAGTTGGCCCCCTGGGCACAGACATGCAAAAGGGCCCACCATCTCTCCTACATAGACACACAGACACTGTTTAGACTCTTTTTATTGTTGTTTTGTGTCTCTTTGTAGTCATTTTGAGTCTCTTTGTGTTAATTTTGAGTCTCTTTATTGTCATTTTGTGTGTATTTGAAGTGATTTTGTGTCTCTTTGAGTTAATTTTGAGTCTCTTTGTTGTCATTTTGTGTTTATTTTAAGGAATTTTGTGTCTCTTTGTGTTAATTTTGAGTCTCTTTATTGTCATTTTGTGTCTATTTGAAGTAATTTTGAGCGTCTTTGAACTCATTTTGTGTCTCTGTCTCAATTTTGAGTCTCTGTGGTCATTTTGTGTCTCTTTGTAATTGTTTTGGTCTTTTGTAGTTGTTTTGAGTCTCTTTGTAGTCATTTTGTGTCTCTTTGTGGTTGTTTTGGGTCTCTTTGTAGTTGTTACGCATCCCTCTGTGGTTTTGTGTCTATTTGTAGTAATTTTGTGTCTCTTTGTGGTCAGTTTCTGTCTCTTTGTGTCAATTTTGGTTGTCTTTGTAGTCATTTGGTGTCTCTTTGTAGTTACTTTGTGTCTCTTTATAGTTGTTTTATGTTTATTTGTGGTAATTTTGTGTCTCTTTGTAATTGTTTTGGTCTTTTGTAGTCAGTTTGAGTCTCTTAGTAGTCAATTTGAGTCTCTTCCTGGTTAGTGTGTGTCTCTTCAAGTGACATCTTGTAGGTGAAGACCAGGGGAGCCCCTGACACTTTGGGCCCTTTGGCGTGTGCTCGTTAGGCCCGTTGTAAACCAACCCATGCTTACAGTATCATTAGGCCAGTTGTAAACCAACCCATGCTTACAGTATCATTAGGCCAGTTGTAAACCAACCCATGCTTACAGTATCAAGTAAGAAGGTGAGTTTCTCTTGTTCCATGACATAGCTGTGGATGAACTGTTCTGGGATGAAAAGTGGGATTACTCAAGCCTCACACCTGCACGTAGCCAGCAAATACACACGCATACTTATGCCAGTTTTTTTTTTTTACTGGAATCTGGTGTAGAGATATATTCAAAATATCTGATTTTCAACAAATCATTTGGTCTCGTACTAGGGTTCAAAATGTTATCTTCATTTAGAAAAAATAAACCAAAGTATCTATGTGGAGGTTAAAATAGTTATATTTGTTTCCAATGTAATGTCTTGATCCCAGAACATAAGGTCACACTCAAAACAATACCAACAGTTTAAGGATATTTTTGCAGTATCCATGTACCTGTGTTATCATGCCAAATGCGAATTTTCCAAACTTCTCCCAGGTTGTCATCTGTCTCCAGGTGAAACTGGTCCAGGCTGCCACGCTGAAAAGCTCCATCCCTCTGCAGATGGCGAGAGCCGCTCTTGTTCACGCCGTACAGACTGATGCCAACATGTGCCGTGGTGCCTGATGGGTGCATTAATCATTCCCGTCATATATCGTTAGAGGTTTCATGAATTCAAACATGACAATTATATTACTACTTATATTTTTTGTCTTCATTTCTCCTTTGGACATTGCATTGACTTGTCCTTGGCTGACCTGCTCCTCGCCTCCAGCCAGTCTTGACCAGCACTCTGTAGTGGCACAGCCCCGGCCGGCCACACAGGGGGACCTGGCTCAGTCTCAGGCTGTCCAAGTGGTCCAGTTTATGGGCGATGAGCCCCACCAGCAGGTGAATCAGAACCAGGACAGCACACACAATCCCAGCCACCATGTTGCGCATGGGACCGCCTGGCTGCACAGATAAGACACGGACGGAGGGGAGGGAGGGAAGAGCCTGTTGATGACTATTCTCTTTCTAATCCTGACTTTGCATTTGGGGAATGGATTATTTATTTTATGTGCTAAATAACAGCTGCTTTGTGTTCTCACATACCGGTGGCAGCAGAACGACGGCCCCAGGATGAACAAACAAGCTGGCCCCAAACATGGTGAGGTGCTGGGTGAGGCAGTGTGCTGCGTGGAGCGTGCTGCCCTCCAGTGGCTGTAGACCCTCACTGCTCCAACGCCTCTCCTTCTCACTGTAGTACCGGCACAGAGAGCTGAACACGCACACTGATGCATGGACAGGACCGCCGTTGACCACAGATGAGGTCAGGTTGACAGAGAGAGGCTTGTCCGTCCTGTCCAAACTGTTGAGGAAAGAAAATTCAAGCATGTAAAGTATTCAGCTAAATGAGCGATCGGACAGAGCATTGAGGTGCAGTAAAGAGACTCACAGCGGAGACAGGAATATGGTTTCTTCTCTGGAGGTGGTCGGAGCGGAGAGAGCGAGAGCCCACTCTCTCACTAGGGAATCCTGGGATGCATTAGTCCCCGGCACTGCAGAGCTCACTTCTATCTTGACATGTCCCAGACTCACTGGAGTAGCTCCTAGATATGCATAATGCAGTTTGAAAAACAGCCTTTCTGATTTATAATTCATGCAAATACTCACAACTATACAGTAAGGTTAATTAATAATCATGTAGGCGCTGCATTCCTGAAATGTCTAAATGTCATGTGTACATGATGACAACTTCCCAGAACTGTGACAGCCGCTGTCACTTTAATGTAAAGGCTGGCATTACCTTGATCAAGACTGAATTAAAGTCGGGCAGCCCACTAATTATTTAGTGAGCTGTATTCTTATTATGTTTATTAAAAAGACAGGAAGTTCAACCCAGTCTCACGGGAAGGCATATAAATACCACAACATTACACAGAGAATCCATGTGTCATGAGTACACATTTTAGCCTTTTCACGAGTCATTTGTACGTCATGCAAACGGCTGCATTTAAGTTCAGGCAAGAAAACCACTTGGTTAGGGTAAGGGAAAAAGTTATGGTTGGGCTTAAAATAAGTAAGTAAACTAAGTAAAACATGTACGGAAACAACGTAACACAACTACAGAAAAAACACGTCACAAATGTCAATAAAAAACATGTGACAAAGGTCACGCGACAAACGTCACTAACGTAACTTACAAAACAAAATACCGGTCAACAGCGGTCTCAAACATTCGTCTCCTGGTTAAAAGTCTGGTGTTTGTCGAGCCGATCCACCTTCCCACCCATCCATCATAAGTGGTCTTTCTCGTTTTTTATACTACGTCACTAACTCTTACCGTAGCATTTATGCGCAGATGCGTTTTCATTGTGGTCAGTACAGGATACATGGCGTACAAACGACACGTGGAAATAAAGAAAGGCGTACTTTAAGCGCTAAACTCCTTGCACATTATTGTGGCATTTATATGCCTTTTCATGCGAACGGGCTGGGAAGCTAGTCTAGTCTTTCTTCCTAAAGATATATAAATGAGCAGTGTATATATAGCGGCATCTAGTGGTGAGGTTGCAGATTGCAACCAACTGAATACCACTCCGCTCACCCCTCCCTTTCCAAGTGCGTCGGAGAGCTATGGTGGCCTTCAGGTGACATAAAAAGGCCCTCTCTAGAGTGTTTGTTTGTCTGTTCTTGGCTACTGTAGAAACATGGTGAACTCTGTGAAGAGGACCCACTCCCTTTTGTAGATAAAAACAGCTCATTCTAAGCTAACAAAAACACAATGATTCTTAGTTTCAGGTGATTATATACTAATGAAAACATAGTTATGAATATTGTATTTCATTTCTACTAATAAATCCCCCTAAATCCACACCGGTTCTTTAAAGCCACTATGTCTGACTGTGAAAATAGGAAAATGTCTGACTTTTGCTGCCCTCCAGTGGTAGTAAATTTCCACTGCGATTTGCTCTTTTTTTCTCCAAACTAAAACTGAAAGCAGCTCTAATCAATATTTTTGTAAATGACAATGTCAAAACAATGGGACATTGTGAAATGGGTCACTCATAGTGATGAGCTACAGAGAATTATCACCCAGCTTCCCTTGCCTTAACAGAGCTTTATGGTGAGTTTCAGCTCATTGTTTAGCTGTTCGGTCCGCAACTTTACTGTTTGGTTCACTCTCACTGCTCTCATAGCATCGTTTTTGGTCACAGCAGGAAGCTGTTTTCAGGGAAAAATCTCTAAAAACCTGCTGTACACTAGCTGCTTAGCACCAAACTGCAGACAGACAAAGTTACTGATTGGCTGGCGAACATAGTGGAGCATTTAGCAGCTAAAGAGAGAGAGATTTTTCTCAGAAGTTGGTGGAGCCCAAAGACAGAGGTAAAAGGAAAATGAAAAGGTCATCAAAGTTATTTGAACCATGATATAAATAACAGATACAATTTGGCTTTGTACCCATCAGAAGTAGGTCCATAGTAAGAAAAAAAACAGTAAAAGTGGTCATTAACATTATACCAAAGTGCAAAAGTTCAAGATCTGGAAAAAACTGGATAGGTCCAGAGAAAGAAAAAGAATGTACTGTACCTGGGTCGAGCCTGAAGTTGAAGGAGATATATAAACCTGCGTGTTCATCCAGTCCATCCACAGCTTTGACTGTGAGGTTCAACATTCCTTCAGTGGGGAGCGTCACAGTGAGACATGTCCCATTCCCAGCTTCACCCACCTTCCCGTCTCTGACCCCGTCCTCCTGTCCCACAGGGTATTTGTTGGGCAGGGTGACCCGTATGGCCTGTTGGGGGTCCAGATCCTGGATGGGTATGGGTTGGCCCTGAGGCGTGGTGAGCTCCATGGCAACCAGAGCGGTGGAAATCGGAGGGTCGGCTGCTGTCAGCAACGGGCTGGATCCTAACTCTGCATCGATACCAACCAGAACCTGCACCACCTCGGACTCCTGACTCTTCAGGCGAGCAGTAAGGGAGGTGGGGATGTGAAACGGACACGGGCGAGACATCTCCCATTCCTCAGCTGACTGAGAGATCTGGTCTCGGTTGGACTGGTGAGTGCAGAGGAGGTCGGAGGGGTCTCCGTGGAAACCCACTGTGTTGATGTAATCGGTGGAGAGCGAAAGGGGCTCCTCGCCGTGGACACGTGAATGCATCAGAGAGCGCATTAAGACCCCTGCGTGGCCCAGCGCTGACAGGGTGATGGTGGAAGCTGACTGCAGAGAGCCTGAGGAGGCTGGGTGAGAACCGGAAGCACTGACAGACTCAGGCACAGCCGCCAGAGTGCTACCTGGAAACAAAGAGAGCACAAAATATTCACCCATCCGGTAAAGTTCACCACTGTCTCATGCAGGAGATGGTGGTCGACCAGCACCTATGATGTTAAGGATGTTCCTTCCTGTTTCCACAGCTGACAAAACACCAGGACTCATCTGCTCCTCCAGGACGTGGATCATCTTCCCCACAGCTTCCAGAACCTCCTCCTGGCACTTTTCACACACCAGCTCACTCGGAACAGCCTCGAGAAAACAGAGAAAATAAAGACACTTTTTACAATACCCTTGTGCATCCCTTTAAAAAAGTTGCTCTGATGTCCTTAGAGGAGAAAAAATGTCTGTATTAAAAACTGCTATAATATTAATATTATTTTTCACAGTCTGGGATCTGTCTATTTATTTAAAATAAATAAATAATGATTAGCAATGATTCGCAACAACATTGATTTTGATGCATTTTTAGTACAAAAACTGCAATAAAAAAACAATAAAAAAACTGCATATACATTTATTTCCACTTTAACTAAGTTACATTTTTAACCCACATCAGTCCTGATCATAACTACCAAATATTCATTAATTTTCAGAATTTTGACTCTGTTTACATAATAATCTGTGCATACTGAATGCTAGGGGGGTGGGTTTATTTCTTATTCACAGTCTGGGATATGTCAGTGATTAGCAACAACATTGATTTTGATGCATTGCATCAAACATTGCAGTGCTCCATAATACAGTAGTAATGCCCCTAGTGGACACCAGGAAAATAGCATGTATTTGCCTCATAGGGGAAACATGAGAATATGGTTCAATGTGGTGGAAAATAGTAAAAACTACGATTTTGAAGCCAGGGCTCTAGATTGAAAGCCTGATATAATTGAATGCATGGTTTTATGCTGTAATGACCATGCGATCAAAAATGATGGTTTTAATGGGGACATTTTTATCCTTGAGGGGCTGAGTGTCTGTATTTTGGCTACACAATTTATTATAAACTTATTATAGGAGCTGAGGTTGACCTTCCAAGATCCAGAAAAAAAACCCTCACACGCTTGCCAAAATGTATGCCATAGTCAGCATCGATAAATAAAAATGATAAAACCAAAAATGTCCCTGGTGATACATAAGGGTTAAGCTCTGATGTGAAATTTATTTGGTCTCTTTCAGTGTCTGAGTTTGCACTAATTACTGTCGGTGCCAATATGAGAATGTTCTCAGTGGATTCAAAATCCATGTTGGAGATCCTGCAGCTGTCTCCTCTGAAGGTTTTACCAATATTACTGATCACTTGCTAAATATTTTGGGCTGAGAATGATGAGGAAACAAACTAGGCCATTACTTACAGTAGACTGTGACAACGCTGAGCTGATCTGATCAACGTTCAGCAAGGAGGACACGGGCAGAGAGGCCAGGGCTCGGGTCACATTTCCCCGGATCTCCCTTCTGTCCATGAGCTCCACGGCAGTCCGTCCAGACTCCATCTGTGGACAGGTGGGTGAAACTCATTAGTAGTCATATTCCGAGACATCCACTATGCTCATAATCTTCAGTTGTTCTGTTAGATAATCATAAGCAGTGTCATTTCATGCACTGGCAAACGAGACATGATGCTGACGCACGACCTGATTGAGCTGGCTGGTGAGGGCAATGGAATAAGGGATGATTTCCTGAGGGTTGCCATGTTGGACTAAAGCCCACAGCTCTGTCTGGCTCTTGTTTCTGAGCCACTGACTGGCAACGTCGTCCCTTGGAGGAGATTCAACTGTCAGCATTCTGGGGAAAGGAGCAATCAGGAAGAGCTCACTAAAACATGACAAAGACATTTGGCGTAATATATAATAACCTAAATGATTTTTCTAACCGTTGACTGAACAATTAAGTATAGTGACAGGTGTTGCAACAAATAGAATTGTGATGTTTATTCTGCTTTGGCTGCATCACATCCTGGTAGCTTACCTGTTCAGAGCGATGACCTTTGCCCCCTGATGGTCCTCTACCAGCAATGTAACTGTGATAACTGACATGCGTCTTTCTCGCCCAAGACTTCCCATTGGAACCAGGCTTCCATATGTTGAACGAGTACCTCTAGGGAGAGAAAGGAAACATAAAAGGCAAAGAGCTTAAGTTTGACAGGAAGTAAATTTCTTAATGCAGTTTCTAATATGCAGGTAAGGATCACGCCTCCTTGTCTAATAATAGCTGTAGGTTGAGGCCTGTATTCACCTGTACAGAGTGAGCAGGGGGCACACCGTGCCAGTGGGCTGGCATGGTGCAACCTGGAAGGTATAGATCAGCTGAGAGGCGCTGCTTTCACCGTCTCTCCACCCTGCCAAAACAGAGCAGATGTTAACGGAACACAGTCAGTTTGTCGCAACCCAGTCGCCAGAAAATTTTTTGCCGTTGTACGTTTCTGCAAACCACGCAATACGTTGAATGTCGACGTATCACGCTTGCAGAAACGCACAATGCCACGGTTAACGTTGTGAAACAATCGGTTAGGTTTAGGCAACAAAGCTACTTGGTTACGGTTAGAAAAAAGATCATGTTTTTTTGGTAAAATTTAATTTAACAATGTCAGGTCACAAACGTAACAACTGAACAACCATATATAAATAACATCTACCTGTCTTAGTGGACTTTCTTAAGTAACGGTATGTAACAAGCGTAATAACGTTACGTAACAAGCATAAAGTCAGCAGTAACACCTCGTTTCTACACGGTTTTGTTTGTGTGCGTAATTCTGTACAGTATACGGAGTACGCCCCCTGGTGTCTTTTCGGATGGATAGAAACGCCTTTTAAACATTTTTTGAAGTGAAGAGTTTGATGGCATATTTACCTAACATTGGTAGCATTCTAGCTGTGTAACAGAGTGCATGTATAGTGGTTTATACGTCTTTTAACAAAATATTTCACAAAACTGACTAAATATGCAGGCAAACTTTTCACTTGGAAAAAAAATTATGAATAGAGCTGTATTATATTCCTTAATCAATTATTGATTCTCTAATTCATAAGAATTAGCATAGCATTTTATGATAACTTCCTGTTGCACACAGTGCATACGACTGCAAAAGTTCAAATTTTCCAATGTTCAATGTACCAAAAAATGGATGCAAATTGGATTGAGTAACACTTCTCCTTAGACCACAGTGTTACCTGAGCAGTTGTAGGTGACCACTGTCTCCAGTAGACGTATATCTGACTCTGGACTGAGATGACACAGGCCTCCGTGTGGCGGATTGTTAGGTAGTATCGTCAGGCTGGCGCTGCCCCAGTGCCCTCTGACAGGCTGGGATACGTTGAGAGTGAAGGTATAACTCTGTCCTGGCTGCGGGACACCTGAACGCACCACCAAGTTAGGAGAATGTCTCCCCGTAGAGGTGGAGACTTCGTTAAGGTCAAGGGTCACGCCAGTCTGGTCCTCAGCACTCCATTTGTACTGTGAGAAGACACATACATGATTCATAATAATACTCAATGGCTTATTGTTTCTGTGTGTATTTGCATATTTCTTGGCTGCAAATAATAAAACATTCTAGGGTTAATTTATCTTCCTAATTAAACGGTGCTAAGATTGAATCTAGATTAAACTGTACAATCACATATTAATTCTCTAAGCAGATGAACACCAAAATTAAAAAGATAATGAATAACAGCAGAGACTGCAGCAGATGGAGCACATTGTATTTTCATTTATCATGTTTTTTAAAGAAATATTTTGCCTCAGGCTGCGAATTTTTGCCTTTACTTTTAACATTTTCTTCATGAAATGACTATATTTAACATGTAACCTGAAATCATTTATCAGAATCATTACCTGAGCCTGGTCGTCACACTGTCCACATTGGCCAGAGAGGATGATGGGGCTGGTGTAGCTAACGTGGTGAGGGGAGGACAGGACAGAGCAGGACACACATTCCACAATCACAGGAAGCACAGGAGCTTCACACACTGTCACCTAAAGATAAGAGACAGAGATTTGTATGGACACTACTGCGCATGTACTGTATGTATTCGACTAAATTTGTATGGTAAATTCTTCCATATTAGATAGAGACATTCAAAATAACTTCATATAGCTTTTCTCAACTGATGTATGCTTTTGTGTAAGAATTTGGGATGATGATGAGTGGGATTATGGGTAATACTCACCGTCTGGTTGACAGAGGCAGGTCTCCTCCCTGCCTTGTGTACAGTGAGGGTGAACACATAGACTGTGCCTGGGTGCAGCTGGGTGCGGAGTACAGTCATTCTAATGCTGTTACTCCCCTTGGGCTGCTTTGCAAAATGAGACTCTGTGGAGTTCTGAAAATACAAACACCAAGGTCTTACTATCACCTACAAACAAAAGATCTCAAGTGGGGAGATGACTGTATCAAAGATGTTTTCATATCTTATCTTATACTGTACATCCTTATCCAACTCATAATAATAGCAATTATATATATTATTTTAATTACACTAAGGGGCCATTCACATGCCACATTGTTGTCAATGTAGGCGCACTCAAAAGTGAGAGTGCTGCCACCATCGCCGCCATCGCTGCCGCCACCGCCATTGCTGCCGCCGCCCGCCGCCACCATGGCGCACAAGTGCTTCCAAGCATCTATTTCTCAGGGAGCAACAGTTGCGCCCAGAGATAAAAATAGTTCAAGTTTTGGCACACAGGAACGTGCACCTCATGCCATGTGACGAGGAACAACCAATAACAGCCGGCAGATATCTTTTTCTTTCTTCCGTCAATATCAGTCTACGGTAAATATGGAGGAGGAGTTAATCATTTTAGTGCAGGGCTACCCAGAGCTTTATGATCTGTCCCACGGACTATTTTACTTGCTTCAATCTTTCCGTCCGAGGACGTCACAACATAAAGGTTGAAAGGTCAGCCAAACTGACACCGACAAATTGAGCAGTAAAGCTAATGCGAGGGATTTATGGCTGCGGGAAATCCATCTTAGTTTTGACTTTATTTAGTTTAGTCAGTGAGGCTTTTACTGCTAAATCACCGCAACTTCATCGTCATCGCAGTGCACAGGGTTTGGTTGCTCAGTAACGGCAGGCGCAACAGGAGTGCAACCTCCCAAGCACCAGCTGGTGTTTTCCACATTTCTAGACGCAGCATGTGAATGACCCTTAAGGTTGCTTTGACATCATCAGAGGCCTTTACCCGTATCATGAAGGTCCAGTGGTATTGCAGTGTATCCTCCACTCCTGGCTCTACATCAGGGTCTTCAGACTCCGATCCGTCCAGGAC
>CAKALU010034777.1:0-13012 GCA_916700995.1 Hozukius guyotensis
TCGTTTGAGATGGAGCAATTGAATGTGGCGTAAAGATTAAACATGTTGGCATTTTGATGTGATGAAACAGACCATGTAAATACCACCTGCACAACAATGGGCCGGTCCGTCAGCACAAAGTGGGCGCCACCTGCCCACCTCATCCAAGTTATCCGTCTCATTCCTCTCCCAATTTTCATTCTGTCTGCATGTTTAGTGTGAAAAATAACTGACGTCTGCGCTGTATTCAACCAATGGGTTTTGGCACGGGGTGTTTTAATGAATACGTATTTCTTTGTTGCTTGTTCTCTTTATCAGTTATCCGATGAGGGCTGGACACAGATGGCCAGCTTCCAGGATGCTCCACTTTCATGCATAAAAAAAGAGGGAGAGGATGATTTAACACCTAAGTACTTATTAAAAACATATTAAAAAGTACAAAACTGCATTTGGAAAAAAATGATCTAATGCTGAAGTCATTATTTATCGTCCCAAATGAAAAACCTGTGCCAAAAAAACATTGGTTGAATAAAAAGCCGCCTACATTTGGGTTTCTTGTTAATTAAGCCTGCCCTTAACCAAAGCTGTAAACACAGCTTTGACATGTTAACAACTTTTTAAGTTCAAGTCAAATTATCACTCTCCTTTTAGCCCTTTTTGCTCTCTGCCAACTCCTGATAGAAAAATCACTCTCTTTAGCTGCTAAATGCTCCGTTATGTTCACCAGCTAATCGTTAACTTTGTCCATCTCCCGACTGGTGCCAGCCAAGTAGCTCACAGTGGATTGTAGAGCTTTTTTCCCACTTAAAACATCTTATAATCCGTGGGTTTGTCACAAGTGACCTCTTCCACAGTCACATAGTGATTTGATCTATTATTAATGTAAAAATATTGATTTTAGCATCTTTAACCTCTTACAATAAAAGGTCAACAGTATATGCCGAAGTGGTGTACATCATCTGAAAGCTGGGAACCTCAAGATTAATTTGAGATGCAGCTCAGCACTGTGTGTCAAGTTGTTCTCGTAATAAATCAGAAATGAACATGAATTAATGAATGAATGAATGAATTAAAATAAATTATGAAAGTGTATAACAGCTTAGAACATTATGATAGAAGTATATGATGGCCATCCCCATGCTCTATTATGTCTCATAAGTTTGTTGCAGCAATTTTGGGGTTGAATTTAACAATTTTTACGACTCGAGAATTGATAAAAAATGATCAATAATCCCTCCAAAGTACCACATTAAGACACCAAGATCTGGAGGAACACCATAGAAAAAGCCATGCTGTGATTTGGTACCAAAAACTTTTGACATTTGGAGATTTCTGCAAGAATTGCATTTTTTGGCGATTGGATGGCGAGTACTTCTGTTCTGGAAACTGCTCAGAAACCCCCTTATTGTCAGTATACCTAGAAAAGCCATCCATTCTCTGAATGCTCTAGATCTGTAGTTTATGGTTGTAAAGTTTCATGAGGCTGTGATTATCCTAGAGGTCACCACAGGTCATTTTATACAGTGAGGTCAAGTTTAAAAAATGGTCTCACTATAATGAAATGGCTACTATGAGGACTAACATCATTACACATGAATACAATTGTGCTCATTGGATTCACAAGAGTCTCAGCTTTACAGTGATACCCAGTTTATGTAATCCCAAGACTGTATATG
The DNA here is from genome assembly GCA_916700995.1 of Hozukius guyotensis. Classification (NCBI taxonomy): domain Eukaryota; kingdom Metazoa; phylum Chordata; class Actinopteri; order Perciformes; family Sebastidae; genus Hozukius; species Hozukius guyotensis. The sequence goes on from CAKALU010034777.1 coordinate 1,656, forward strand.
GACCCCAGTATGCAGAAAATATTCAAATATACCAATTTAGAATAGGCGAAAATAACACATTTTGTACTGCATGTTTTTGTCCAGTTTCATATGATACCAGAACTCTAGCTTTAAAACTGAGCCCACTACAGCCTCTGAAAGACAGTATGTCAGCGGGGCCCACCGGTGGGCCGTTTGATTGCTAGCAGGTTAAATACCTAGTTGACTTATGTAGTGAGAGCTCACCTCTACTTCCTCCATTTTAAGACAGGGCTGTCCTCTAATGCGTTTTGATTCATTATTTTACTCAGATTAATTAAAAAATGTCAGGAATAACGTGCATGTTTAATTGCATGTGTGGATATTGGGGTGTAGCAGGTGCAACGGTGTGCTCAAATCTTTGGAAGCATATGAATCTGTGGACACGTGCGTGTGTTTCTGTGTGTGTGTGTGCGCGCTTTTGCGCTTTTGCGCGCGATGACATATGACCATAGTGTGCATTATCTCCCCTTCAGTGGAGATGAGCTCAGTGATGTTTGCCGCTCTTTGAATCCACACTTGCCGGATAAAGCACGTCTTTCTGGGCTCGCCCCGTCTCAGTCAGTCTGAGGTGATTGCAGATGACACATTTGCAGACAGTCTGCATAGTCAGCTGGCCCATCCTGCAGAGTGCAATATTGCGAAACTGGAGACGACTGAGGGAGGTTAGATGACACATTATGGCAGTAAAAAGGGTGTCAATAATGGTTTGTCTTGTGAGGAATTCTCCGGCACATTTGCACCGCCTCTCGCCTCAGGCAGTGGATCTACCTGTATCATTCATTGTCTTTTTACATTAATGAGAAATCTGCCCACTCAGAAATACCACTCTGTGCTGTATGGTACAGTACATTCACCTATGCATAACCTTGGAATGACTAATGTGTGTGCTTGCAGTTGTTTCTATCCTGGGCACAGGGGCTACTGCAAGGTTAAGTACGGCGTCCATGTCAAGAACAAAGCAGCAAAGGTGCTGGCAATTTAGAAATCTCATTTAGTTTCCCCTATGGCTACATTTTCCTACACAGCAATTCTCCAAACCAACTAAATGGATTACTCACAGAATGACTTTGGTTCAGTCTAGACTGGTCAAAGATTAAGTGTTTGTTAGATGTATTTTATCCCCAATTGTAACTCACACAAACACAACATCAGGACCTAGTTTCTCTTCGACGAGCACAACAAGTGCCGGTCCGAGAGGGCCGCTGCCAAACACAGGAATTTTGTCGTAATGAAGCTGTCAGAAAGATGTGGAGTGGATAATGTTTTGCACCCGCTCCACTTCCAAGCCGGGGAAAAACCGAATAGACCGATTCTTTGAGAGTTCAACTATGCCTACAGCAAAGACAGGCTACAATGACATCAAACTGTGTAACCACTCATTACAGCGTGTTCTCCGCTCAGACCACCTCAATGTGTTTTCTCATCTTCACTTACACCCCGAATACGAGGCTGCCTGTGGGTGCTGTCACTGCCGTCTGCCTCTCCAGCTGACACTTCACATGAGGAGGTGTTAGCATTATCCGGAGCTATCATCCAATATTTACTGGGGCCGTTACCCTTTTTAGATAATACAGCGGTGATTCATTAGGCCTCATTTGCTTTTTTGTGCCAGTGGCGGTGCATTAACTGCGAGGGCTCGCAGTCCTCAACAATTCGAGTTGTTGACACGAGAGCCCCAGAACTGGATGAGAGTGGTGAATCTGGTTTTTATAGAACACCTGAAATGTAAGGACATCATTCAAAATATGATACACCCCTTCTTCTCAGAGTCATTTATACCTGATACACATACTGCCGGAATCAACAGCACTTATTTAATCCAGTGATATCAGTGTTGACACCGATTAAAGTGCAAACAAGACATGCTAAGGCGGAATTTCTAAAGTGTAAACAAATATATCTGGAAAAAACAGGCACTTCCACTCACTGACTCCAAGGCAGCATCATATTTCCTGTTTGCACACAAAGCATTTTGGGGAAATGTAGTGACAAAAGTCAGAACATAATCAAATGGAAATCAATAGAAGAGAAAATCATCAAAATTAGCCTCCATCACTATTAGCAATCACTATTTTTTAACAGTTGTTACAAATCTAGGAGTAAGGGAAGCAACATACAGCCGATGTAGTCAGGCCAGCACTGCCATTTATTGTTCAGTGTATCGACGAAAGTAAAAGATCACAGATTTACAAGACTTCTGCTTTACAGCAGGATACAGAAACAAGGAGAGGAGTCAAGTGAGGCGAGGAACAAGGGGAAGGGCTGCGGGTGGCGCTAAATCATAAAACAAACTAAACAAAACACACTTCCTAACCCATCATATTTCCGCTGACTACTACAGCTGACAGAAACAAAATTAAAGCCTATGTGCTGCACCAATCTTACCCGTCGAAAACAACCAGCATTAGTGTTCACTAGACAGTCAAACACTACATGTGGTGCAGAAATGATGAATGTATGAAATAAAATAAAACACATTAAACCTACTGCCCAGATCCCAGCCACTGAACTAGTGCCTCATATGAGTTAAGCCTGTTTACACACATAAAAGACCTGAGTTAACGTCATAGCTAACTATCACACAGGATAACATAATAATAGAGAGACAAAGAGGCAGACTGCTCAGATTAAATCGCAGTCATCACTGACATTTTCACGAAGCGGCTTTTATCAGCTGGGGCGTCAATTCAGGCCAGTGATTGGTGGTTGGAAACAGAGAAGAAAAGGGGGAAGGGCCAAACAAACAAGGGGAAGACTGGGGCGCTAGTGGGCAACCTCCGAGTCTGAAAAGTGAAGCCAATGCGGAAGTGCCTTATACTTGCATTCTTTCTAATAGCCAGCAGGGGGCGTCTGATTGTATAGAAGTCTATGAGAAAATGAGCCTACTTCTCACTTGATTTATTACCTCAGTAAACATTGTAAACGTGAGTTTATGGTCTCAATCGCTAGTTTCAAGTCTTCTTCAATACAGCATGATGTTCATTTAGTAAATTATGGTCCCATTTAAAGTCAAATAGACCATAAAGCAGGGTATGATTTAGGGCGTGGCTACCTTGTGATTGACGGGTCGCTACCACGGCGTTGACCGGTCTGGGAGTTGTCCTTTTTTTTATCTTACAACTTAAACCCTTTTACAGTGTGTTTTCAGTTCATTGAAGTTAATTTTAAAATTGTGGTTGCCTAAAAATGTCTTATTCAGCATTCGGTTGTACTTAGCTCCACCCTCTCGTGTCACTTCTGGTTGCAAAAAAACAAGATGGCGACGGCCAAAATGCCGAACTCGAGGCTTCAATGCGGCAGTCCACAAACTAATGGGTGACGTCACGGTGACTACGTCCACTTCTTATATACGGTCTATGGCGCAAACACAGGTGGGAGGTCCGAAGGCGTCGACAAGGTGAGAATACCTCCAGATGAGTGGATGACATGTTAACGGCCTTTCTTGACAGAAGGAAAAACAACTGCACCACAGTAAACCAGTACACAGGACTGTTACCAGAGGACCGTAACAACAGTACTAAGGCATACAATGTCCTTATATTCGCATCTCACTAGAGGCCTGACATTCTCCTCTGTCCATTCATATGCAGTTAAGTATTGAATTTTGAAAGCCATTGGGCATGCAGAAAAAACGTTCACTCACATACCAAACAATGACATTTCAAAGTAGCCTAACCTATCCTGTAATATACCCATATATGGTACAACTACATAAGACATACAACAACACATGGGACAGAGCAAACACAGAGTTCAGGTAAAGCACTTTGTTGGGTTAATTGCTTTTATATGAGTTCAACTCCCAACAGATATAATGCTGTTTCCTCGTTTTTGTGTATTTCTCAGCAGGATAGATTTTCACACAAATCCTCTTAAGCACTTGAGGAGGATGACACGTTCTGTTTTAAACAAAAAGAGGATGCCTCCTAAAATGTTGTTAACACCTGTGCTAAAGTCTGCCTGAGAGGCTAAGCAACACCAAGACACATGGGGCATGTACTGTAGCAGCTACTCTCATTTATTTTCTCTCCAGCCATGTGGAGATAAGATAAAGCCTTATACACTCTGTTAAGCAAAAATGCTTGGCTGCACTACTGGCAGCCCGCACGGTACAAAACCCCAAAGTAGGGCATTCATTTCCGCTCCTCTGTGGCCTGGAGAGTGCATCTGGACACCCCCACACACTCATGCTCGGCGGATGGCTGCATTATTTTCAGTTTACAATACTTGAATTATGCATTTGACATGGTTTCGCATGTGAAAATTGCCCATGTCTGTGACATGTGGAGGCGGGCACAAAGCTGGATTTGAGCCATTCTGCCAAAACCTCTCGGGTAAACTTGACTCCCGACGCCTTTCCGTGGAACATTTCATAGTGAGCTGTAGCAGCACTGAGGGCGACTTGGTTTGCTGCCAACAGTACAATAGAGTTGTGAGGAATGTGCCATTTCTGCCCTCTAATCCAGCGGCGCTTTGCCACCACACGACAATGAATCCTCCGTAGTGGCATTTAAGCATACCTAACACTATTTCAGCCATCTTTAAATGCAACTAAGAAGAAAAAGCGTTGTCATTTTAGCAACTAAGTCGATTGATAGTTGTGGGAGTGCTGCCCATATATACAGTCAGTGGTGTAAGAAGTATCCATCCTCTACTTAAAGGGACACTTCACCAATTGTACATGTCATAGACTATTTAATAGTCATGAGCAGTAGGCTACTACACAGCCTGTGGAAAACAGTTGAATGATATTTTGTAGTTCTGGAGGAGCTTTGCCAAGTGCGATTTTTTTCAGGTGACAACACTAGAGTATTTTTAACCTATCCACTCTCCCCATCTTTTTCATACACACATTTTGTTCTTTTTTAAGGGGGTACAAGGTGTATTTAGGGGGAGATAGCAGGTCAACAGTATATGTCACATAGAAGTGGTGTACATCATCTGAAAGCTGGGAACCTGAAGATCAATTTGAGATGCAGCTCAGCACTGTGTGTCAAGATGTTCTAGACATAAATCAGAAATAAACATGAATTAATTAATTAATTAATTATTTGAAAAACAGTGAAGGTGTACAAGGGCTTAGAACATTATGATCGAAGTATATGATTGTCAGGGGAACGGGGAGAGGGACACAATTGCGGACCAGGGGAATCTAAAAGTTAATCCCGAAGGTTACCCAAGAAAATCGCAAGCGATTTAAAGGCAGAGGGGAAACACCGAATGAAAACAGGCCAAAAGGGAAGGCTCCCTACACTCAATATATCTTGAAAAGACTAAAACTGAAACACCGGTGCCGAGCAGCTGACTAGAACATAAATGAAACAAAAAAGAACCAGCAAAGGCAGGCCACACAGACCTAACCAGCTCTAAGAGACTCCAGCTCTGGAAAGAAGCTAAATGGTGAGCAAATCCCACAGATAGGTTCACGCACCCTATACAGATAGAGCGAAAACAGGACAGCACTCTCGTTACCTCTGACAAAGAGACAATGAGTCAGCACCTTAGCACTGAAACCAGAGGTAGATATACGCTTCAACCACCTGATCCTCATCAGGGACAATTAGGCTCCACAGCTGCCTCTCCTCAGAGATAATTAACCCAACCAGCCTGCTGACTGGCAGGTGACCCTCACAATGATGGCCATTCCCATGCTTTATTATGTCTCATAAGTTGTTGCAGCAATTTGTGGGTTGATACCATTTGTTACACAGATTTGGTGCTAAATTTAACCATTTTTTTACCACCCGAGAATTGATAAAAATGATCAAAAATTCCTCCAAAATACCACATTAAGACACCAAGGCCTTGAGGAACACCATAGAAAAAGCCACGCTGTGATTTGGTATCAAAAACTTTTGACATTTGGAGATTTCTGAAAGAATTGCTTTTTTTTGGGGATTGGATCGTGAACACTTCTGTTCTGGAAACTGCTCAGAAATCCCCTTATTGTCAGAATATCTAGGGGAGCTATACATTCTCTGAATGCTCTAGGTCTCTAGTTTGTGGCTGTAAAGTTTCATGAGGCTGTGATTATCCTAGAGGTCACCATAGGTCATTGTATACAGCGAGGTCAGGTTTCAAAAAATGGTCTCACTACAATGGAATGGCTACTATGGGGACTAACATCATCACACATGAATACAATTGGACTCATTGGATCCACAAGAGTCTCAGCTTCACATTGATACCCAATTTATGTAATTCCAAGACTGTTTAGGGACCCCAGTATGCAGAAATATTCAAACACACCATTTTAGAATAGGTGAAAATAACCCATTTACACTGCATGCAAACAACTGCATGGTTTTTGCCCTAAACTGCATGTGATTATCATAAAGTGGGCATGTCTGTAAAGGGGAGATTCGTGGGTACCCATAGAACCCATTTTCATTCACATATCTTGAGGTCAGACGTCAAGGGACCCCTTTGAAAATCGGCATGCCATTTTTTCCTAACTTTGTGCATTATTTAGCGTTCTTCCAGTACCTTCACTCAGTACCTTCACGCTAGCTCTAAAAGTCTGTTACCGCCTCTGAAAAAAGAAAAGTCGGCCGAGGGCGCCGGCGCCCTCAAGGAGTGGAAGAGGATAACCTTGGCTTGTAGACTACAAATTTAACAGAAACAGAAAGCCTGCAATGCAAGCTTTCATGGGGTTTGAAAGACATGGGCATTAACCATCCTTTATCGATTTGCAGTAGTAGTTGTGGGATCGATCATTTCGTATGTAGGCAGAATGTTATTATTAATGGAGAATTAGTGTGCAAGCAGCATAGTAATGTTACAGCTGGTTAAGGTGGAGCTAATTTTACCTTTATTATTGACCTTTATTATTAGGTAACTTCATCTTTAACAATGTATCATATTCTATATGAGGATGAAACAGTTTGTATGTAAAATATAACTAAGTATAGATGTTGAAGTGGAGTAAAAATACCAATATTTGGCTATGGTAAATGTTGTGAAGTACAATAAAGTGGCATAAAATGAAAGTACAAGTACTCAAAATATGTATCTTGGTATAGTACTTGAGTAAATGTACTTTATCAAGTTATTTTCCACCACTGTGGATAATTTGTAAATGTTGAGCCCAACACGGTCTTGACTGATATCCCGCTGAGTGAGGATCTGAGCAGCTGGGAGGTCAGTGCATCACTCAAGGGTCGATGGTAATTCGATGTCAGTTGTTGAAAGGAAGAACTCTTCACTTCCACTTTCGCTTCCAATTGTTGGCCAGTCGAGCAGGGATCCGATCCGACAACCCTCTGATTGCAAGCTCATTCTCTCGCTGTCAGGACATCGCTCTGACTTTCTCTCAGACGAGACGACCCTCCCATGTGCGTTCACACATGTTCACATATATCCATACAGATCTATATGGACCCGTCACACACACACACTGTGGCCTGGCTCTGTTTTTCCGTCTGCCGGCCGACCTCCGGTTCCCTCCGTTATTCATGAGCCATCTGCTTGGGCAAGTGCTGTGTCAGATGTGTGTCAAACAGGACCTCATCTGTCCCCCCTGTTCGTCTTCTAATTGTGTCCTCGTCTGCATGCTGAAGCCGCCACTGATGCCCCTGCAATGCTCCACGATTATCTAGGGGACACCGGCTCCACTCTCTGGTCCATCATGTCCTAAATAACATGTTTGATCTGATGTTTGCATCTTTATTTAAGATCATAGCATCTGGTGCATCAATGTTGTAAGGGCAAGCACAAATCTGTCTGTGTGTGTGTGTGCGGTCTTTCAGAAACTGGGTTGAAGATGACTCATGCTTCCATTGGGATGCAGAAATAAAGGCAACTTTTTCCGGTGATAAACATTACATCAAACATAAAAAATAAATGGTTATGCATTCTTCATTACAACCAGAATCACATCGTAGCTAAGACACCAATAGGAAGTGAAATTAGGCAGCATCAAGGTTGAAAAAGTAGTGAAATGTGCAAGTGAAGAAATATTACTTGAACTTGAAGTAAGAATAATCGTGTTGAAAACTGAGTAAAAGAAGAAAAGTAGCTCTTTTGAACACTGTGACAGGGTAAATGTGGGCGCCATAAAAGGGCCAATGTGGCCCTCTGATCACAACCTTTTTCCATATGAATATGCCCTATACCAACCAATCCCTCTGCAATGCGGCGATGCTCTTGAAAGTGAAAACCATTTATTCTCTTTAATAAAACTTTTTCACAGGGTTATGTGGGAATAAGAGGTTCAAAGCAAACTTAAATGGAATATTCTCCCGGTCTGCCATGACCAGTGTAACTGTAGGCTACTCTGTAATTCTCGCCTTTCAAAAGTAGTACTTTATCAAAAAAAAGTCTACTTGAGTGAAAGTAGAAGCACTGATTTTGGAATGTGCTCAAAAAAGTTAGAAAGTAAACAAGAAGGGATTCATTTACAATAACACAAGTAATTAGTTGCTTTACATCCAGGACGCCATCACTCAAACCCCATCAGAGCCAGAAAGTGAAGGCTTGATGAATCACTCAAGAGTTGAAACATGATGTCCAGTTTCCCCATTGTTCACTGTCTGTCAGTGTCAGTTTCTACAATGGATTAAGTCCCAAGGGAATGTTTGACTGATCCCACTTATCTGAGACAAGTGAAGAGATATTCAGGATTCATAAACCAATCATAATCATCAAGGGTGGGTCTGAACTTTGATCAAATTGCTGATGTTCTGAGAGTGATTAAGGACGCTTTCACAAACCAACATTTAGTCCGCTTTAATCAACCCCTGGTGTGGTTTGTTTGGGTGGTTGTGAACACAGTAATCCAATTCTGGTGCGGTTTGTTTGGGCAGTTGTGAACACAGTAATCCAATTCTGGTGTGGTTTGTTTGGGCAGTTGTGAACGCAGGAATCGTAGTCTGGTGTGGTTCGTTTGGGCAGTTGTGAACGCAATAATCGTACTCTGGTGCGGTTCGTTTGGGCGGTTGTGAACGCAGTAATCGTACTCTGGTGCGGTTCGTTTGGGCGGTTGTGAACGCAGTAATCGTACTCTGGTGCGTTTCGTTTGGGCGGTTGTGAACGCAGTAATCGTACTGTGGTGCGGACCAAAACAACTAGTCCGAGAATGCTTTTGAGAAGTGGTCTTGGACCGTTTCCAAGCAAACCAAAATGCAGGCTGCCTTTGGCATCTGGTGAGATGGACACAGGTAAAGGACAGGTTAACATGAGTGAGAGAGGACTGACCTGGACTTCTGCAGAAGTCCGATGTTAGCTTATAGAATATGCTTAATAAAGTCCACAGAAATAGTGATGTTTATAAAGTAATTTGAGATAAAATGAAGGAGAAGGGATTCGTGCACAGTAGATCGGTGCCGAGTCAAAGTGAACAAACATCAACAGCATCAAAGTCCATGATTCCCTGCATAAAAGTGGCAGCTCTTGAGATGAAAAAGATGAATTCGCTCCTCATACACATCCCTCAGCTAATTATTTTTCAATTTTGTCCGCTTTAATTTGGGCACTGTCAAACTGAACCAGACTAAATAGAAAACCAACCAAAAGTGTTGATTTCACTCTGATTCAGACTGGCCAAATTGCATTGACAACTATCTGCTTTATGCAGAATGTCTAGACTTTAGAGAGCCAGGTTGACCACATGTCATTATTATTTTATTTTTTTGTGAAAAACGGTACCAGAAGGGAGAGCAGAAGGAAGCGGAACAGTCAGCCACTGATGACGGGATTGAGAGAGAAAACAGAAATAAACAAATTCAACACAGACTAAAACAGCATGATAATAACTGATACAAAAAAATGGTCCCAGCACCTGCCTGTCTAAGGTAGAAACGCTGCACTTGGAAAATTGAGAGCTTGAATTCTGACCCCTGAAAATAACAAAGTAAAGAGTTACAGAGCGGTTTTAAAAAGAACATAAAAAGAAGGTCTTTCTTATGAAAAAATAATCTTTCCTCAGTAGAAGAATGGAATCTTCACATTTGTATGTTCACTTATAAGAAGTGTTTGTGAGTCTATGTTGCCCTTTATCACTCTCAGTTCACAAAGTCATTCATAGCTGAGCTAAAAATGGGCTTCATGCAACTGTCAGCTTCTCTAAGTTATTCCTTTCAACATGATATAAAAACAATTTATGTATGCATGGATGGATTCTCACAAGATACACGACCTCAGCGAGAGGATCATGACTATAATAAATGCAGGCCCGCCTCTGAGCAACACAATAATGTATGATTTGAGAAAGAGGCCAGGAGGTCCCTCTGGAGAACCACTGTGATTCATCTGTGACAGAGACATCACTTCCACTTCGGGCCGAGGGGGATAAGACTGTCATGTTAGCCGTCCCTGCCCAATCCCCAGCCCTTCAGAGTAAAGCCACCGTGATGAATCGGAGTCGGCCCTCTGAATGTGCCTGTCCCGACGTGCCCTCGGTGTTCGTTGCAGGTTTCGGATCATGAGGAAGGAGTTTAAATGTGTGTTTGTGTTTTCACAGTGAGACAAAGGAGTGCTGAGAGTTTGCTTAGAGCTCCAAACATGCAAGGGGCACATGCAAATGAGCGAGGAGTCTGGCTATAAGTAGACAATAAGTAAACAAAGCTGTCCACTCCTGTGGGCATCGTTCTGTTTTTGCTACTGAATATATCATCTTCCTCTAGCTGCTTCTAGAGAGTATACCAGTAGTATTTTAAGACTAAAGTTGCAGTTAGCTGATATTATTTTTCTGCATTTATTTATTTTCATGACCAATTTTTGGCTGAACCGCAGAGGGCCAGTCTACAAACACAAAAGTCTGTCACTGAGTGACTGAGTGATGAAGTTACACGATTGGTCAGCCGAGTGTTGGAGTTTCCTCATTGGCCGTTGCCTTTTGAAAATGAAAAGACTGGAACTTTCCTTTAAGCAAATAAACCTGACCTGCACAACATTCGCTTCCGCTTCACGGAATGTGGACCAAGCTGTGAAACTATGCGATCTAGTAATAAAATGCTTTCAGAAGTAGATTTTGGTGGATTGTTTAGATGGATTAACAGAAAGTTTACGAACAGGCCGTTATGTTGTTTCCTGTTTGAAACGGCAAATAGAAAACCAGGGACCAATCAGGTGCATTACTCGATAGGGTACGTCACCGCTTGAACGGCCAGTTGAGTGGAGAAGCGCATCCTCTAGTGTCCTCGTCGGACCTGGTGGACATTTACTGCTGGATTTAACATTATAGACATGACCACTGACTATTTGAATAACAATTTAACCACAAATTCACAGACTGACCATACACGGTCCAGCCATATACTCGGTTTTGACCAAGTCTTGTTTCTCTCTCAGTATTTAATCTTTTTTGACCATGACACAAAACTTCTGAAATCCATACT
>CAKALU010034778.1:0-12570 GCA_916700995.1 Hozukius guyotensis
ATTTCAACAGTATTAACCTGTTATTGCTAAAAACAGTGCTTTACTGTTAATACAAAAGAAAACCTGTTAACTGAACTATAATGCATTCTTAAAAAACATCACTTTACTGCTGGTCAACTGTCTAAAGTATCATCAGTAACAGTTTCATGCAGTATTTTTTTAATTCTGGGATCTGATCTGCACATGTGAGGCTTGTACATTGAACATGATTGTAAAATCAGTGAATTAGCTCTGTTCTTCACTCACATGTTGTTATGGTTTGCATTCTGTGCTTGTAGCCAGCTATAGACAGACATTTTGGGAAAAGTATCAACAAGTCTATTATAGCCTTTTTCCTAACAAGTGCCTTTAATTGTATTTAGTGTGACTATTCCTATGTCTGTAACCTGCTAAGTCTATTCATCTAGGTAACAAATAATGTTTATTAAAATGTATGTAAAAACCTATAGTGTTTTAAAACAATTCAGTAAGATAATGTAAAAGAAAGGTGAAAAACAGCTATATAATGTATCTTTAAACAGTAAATTAACTTTTTTAATAAAAAAAAACCTAGTTCAAACTGTATTTTTCATTAACAGTATAAAGATGTAAATTTCAGCGACAGTATTATAATATAAATTTTACAGTAACATAAAGGCAACCCTGCTGCCAGTTCTTTACTGTTATTTTACTGGGAAATTTTTAACAGTGCACACAGTGCGTGTCTGTCATATGATTTGGCCTCTAGATTCTGTCTGCAGGACGAATTAAAGTTAATATTTGATGCCAGAGGACTGATCAATAGCACACATCTGCTCTTTAGTGAAGACGTTAGGAGCTGACTGACCTACAGGGGCATCAAACAGGAGCAGTTTAGTAGAATATATCCCAAATAATAGTTATTATAATAAAAAAAAATATTAGCATGATAACCTAGATTATTTTCTGTGGGCTTTTATTGGAAAGTAACTTTGACACTAGAGGAAAAACTACCATAAAGACAATGTTTTATGTAATGTGCACAAAGGACAACTAAATATAAATAAATGTAAATATTCTAAAAAATATTTTAAGACTTTTTCTCCACAGACAGCTCCTAATTTAAAAAAAAAAAATTCAGAATAAGTCACAACATGTCAAACATATGAAAGACAAAGAAAGGCTGCAGTTGGACTCACCATAATAATAACAGCCAACAACACATGGGGGTTGGTTGACTAGCGGGGGAAACAACATATTTATTTGTTTTTGATAATAGTTTCTGTGGGAGATTCATGATCCAGCTGGAGAACAAACAGTGACTGCAGAGTTTGAGGTCCATGTAGTGGAGTCATGATGCCCACACAGTGCGTGTCTGTTATTATGATTTGGCCTCTAGATTCTTTTTTTTTAAAAACTTTGATATTTATTTTGCATTTTCAGCTCTGGGTTGAACATCATGAGCATCCGTACAGAATTCAACAAACAATACAACACTTAACAAATTCAGCGAACAGTACAACATTTAACAAAAACAGTCCGGGGCAGTCAAACATGTATATAATCTCCAACAACACATGTTTCATGTTCCATGAAAATTATCCATTTTTCCCAGTTCTTGTCAAAGATATTGCTTTTCATTTTTAGTTGGTACGTCAGTTTTTCCATTGAAAAAATATCACAGACAATCTCAAACCAGTGATCTCTCCCTGGAGGTTCCGCTTTATACCAGTTTCTTGTTAGAGCTTTTTTGCTGGCTATAAGCAGAATTTTTGTCTGCTTCATGCACAACCTCTTCAATGTTCCCTAGGTACATTACAGCACAATTGTTTGGAATAGCATATCCCATAATGTCATTAATAGTTACATTTACATTATTCCAGAAAGGCTTTAGTTTAGTGCAGCTCCAGAAAACATGGGTACGGTTGGCTGGCCTCTAGATTCTGTCTGCAGGACGAACGAAAGTTAATATTTGATGCCAGAGGACTGATCAATAGCACACATCTGCTCTATAGTGAAGACGTCAGGAGCTGACTGACCTACAGTGGCAGCACACAGGAGCAGTTTAGTAGAATATATAAATTAATTTCCTTGACATTTACATGTAGGGGTTGCAGATAAATTGCCTTTTTGAGCTAGCCTACTCAAAATTTAGGGTATTTCTGTGACATAGCAGTGAAAACAGTTTTAGAAAATGTTCATCCTGGCTGGTGAAGTAGGTCTTAATACATGCTTTTAGCTGATGAATGATTAGACTGCATTGGTTTGCGTTACAGGAATAAAAAAAAAGTCACGAAGTTAAAGTTGTGAAATAGAAGTTTTTGGTCATATAAAATCACCTCTTGATCTGATGCATTTGTGATAAAGGCTTACAGATTCTCAAACAGCTGCCGTGTGATCAATGCAAAATTCCGCCTTTGTCAATGCAAAGTGAAGACAAATGAAAGAATAATAATTATCTGCTTTAAATCATTATACTTTCTAATACTCACTGTATTTCACTAGTTGGATGCCCTATTTTAAAGATAAATCATATGTCAGGAATACAGCAACATTTCTTTTATCATCAGAAGTCTTTCTTAAATGATTTATGGAGTCAACACATCTCTGTTCATTGTAGGGCTGCCCCCCTTATTAGTAGATTAGTCGACTAACCGTTAGTTTTGGTCGTATTTAACTACGATTTCTTTAGTTGATTAGTCGTTTTTTATGCTTTTTTTCATGCTGAATGACTTATTTCCAAGAAACATATGAGCACATCTCTGGTAAACACCAGATTTAAAGTGGTGCATTTGTGTGATTCTTTGTGGAGAGACTCCGTTTTACAGATCTGTCGATTAAATCATCGAATCACTTAGTCGACTAAGAGTTTTTTTGATTGAGGGCAGGCCTTCATTGTGCACTCTGCAATCCTCCAGACAGACTTAGGCTTTAGAGATGTTTTAACTTGAGCCATCACTCGGAATAAGTCTCGCTGTATCTTGAGTTGCACCTGTTGCATGAACTGTTCTACTGGGCTTGACAGACGGTAAACGCAGGCTGCGCTGACTTTTCATCCCGAGCACAGAAACAACTTTCACCCAGCAACACGTTTCACTCTAAATCCGTGGCCAATTAGGCCGCTTGATAGCATCTATTAATACGAACGCCACCTCTCGCATTAAGGTGACTCATGTTTCTGTGAGGCCTCCTCGCTGATATTTATGATCATTATGATCCCGGTGCACGGCGGCGGCGGCGGCCCGGGCAACACGACCCCGCTGACCCCGTTACTGCATAGAGACAAGGGTAATGAGATTAGCCGTGCATGAGTGTGACTGTCGTTTGTGACGTGTCCTCACCAGATTGTGCCGGCGCATGCAGCTCTCAGGCCCTGCAGTTCAAGTGACAAAATCACCGCAGTTAGGAGAGCGAGGATTACAGGGCGGGGTGAACGGGTTCACAGAGCAGCGAGCTCAGGACACCACGAGGCTGTGCCAAAGGAAATGACATTTAATGTTAGGGATTTCTGACAAAGAACTTCCTGCCTCTTTATGATAGTTGGCAAGTCCTTTTTTAATGCACTGGGACAAATGGTTCAGCTTTAAGGCTGTGTTGTAATCCCCAATGATATACAGTATATCATTTTTATTGCAGTATTTACAAAATGTAAAGAATGTGTCTGACCACTAACTTAACTGTTTTTTTTCTTCCATAAGGATTTCTTGCATGAATGCCTGATAAAGAATAGACACTTGTTGCTCTCAGTGAAGGTTGTGAGTATGAGTATGAATATAGTTAATGTGCCAACTTGTTATGAACAGTTAGGTGTGTCTACCACTCACTCCAAATGCACACTATGTCTTGTGGTTGCAATGCATTGTGGTCTATTGGAAGCTTTGCCTCTTAGATGGTATGATTGTTTTGGCAGTGCATGAATGTCAACAGAAATTAGCAAGTTAAAGGTAGGGTCGACGATGTTGGAAAGCTAGCATCACCTAGCATCGCCTCAGGAGCTCCGTCTAAGGATAGAGTACGAGCAGGGAGGCATTTGATTGGTTCTTTTCAAGCAGACCGTGAGGCAGTGATTGGTAGACGTTTTTACAGGATTACAGCAGCTACAGATGACGGCTCTTATACGGTCCTTTTTCAGAGCTCATCAGTAATGGATCGCTGTCGGTGTGTAAAGACCGTTTCAACCAATAGAACAAATAGTGGATACTGGAGAACATCGTCAATCCTGCCTTTTAGAAAGAAGCTCTTGTTCTTCAACTCAGCACCAACTCTGTTTTCAGAAGTCCAAAACTCTATCAAACTCAGACCACAGTGCTGTAACCCTAGCCCCGTAAACCGCAACACATATCAGACATCACAATGGTTTAAAGCAAAAATTAAGATTTTTATTTTCATAAATAACTGTATTTATTTTAATATTAATAAACAATTGGTCCCTGATATTGTTGGCTCAAAAGTGTTTAGTCAGTTTCACTACAATTTACACATTTATTAACAAATAAGTGACAAAGTGTGAGAAAGAGAGTTACAAGGGTGAAAAGAATGTGTTTCTTTCTTTTTTTCTTTATTTGTTCATTTGTTATCTCAATGCACAAAATTCATTTTTGTTAGAGGGCGACCAGCGCCCCCCAGAAGGTGACGCCCTAGGCGACCGCCTATATGACCTCCTATATGACCGCCTATATGACCGCCTATATGACCGCCTATATGACCTATATGCCTTAAGCCGGCCCTGATCAAACTTTACAATGAATTTATGGATGTGTGTTTGCAATGCAAAATACGAAGAAGCGAAGCTGTTTTAACAGCATCAAGTATTTAAGGGTGTTTAAAGATAAGATAAACTCTATTGAGGTGGTCAGGCCTGTTGTTAGTCTTCAGATCAGTTGTTCGCTATAGAGTCTACATGTACGGACCGGTTCCTCAAGAAAAGTCTGTGGAAGCACCACAAGGTTTTGCCGTCACCACCCACCCGTCTTGGCTGCTCCCAGACACAGACGCGAGGACAAAGACACAACTATGATTCTGCTTGTCAAATCAAATCACTTCTGTCGACTTGATGTTAAACTGTTCAGGAGAGACTTCTGCTCAGCCTCAAGACTTTGATTAATTACATGTTGGCCGCCAGATCAGAGCAGTCGGACCAGATTCAGACGTATTTAGCTTTGTATCATCAGTAGGCATGATTGTCAGGACTCTCATACTGCATCATAAGGGCGTTTACTGATGGGGGAGGTATACGGAGAAAAAAGGCCACAGTTTATGGTTTGCCCAGTTTTAAAGCTAGAGTGAAGTCATACCAGCTTGTCATGAAGGAGGTTAAATAACGCTCCAAACTTGCGCTAAATTTTGTCGAGAAAAAACTGGCATGGCCATTTTCAAAGGGGTCTCTTGACCTCTGACCTCCAGATGTGTGAATGTAAATGGGTTCTATGGGTACCCAGGAGTCTCCCCTTTACAGACATGCCCACTTTATGATAATCACATGCAGTTTTGGGGCAAGTCATAGTCAAGTCAGCACACTGACACACTGACAGCTGTTGTTGCCTGTTGGGCTGCAGTTTGCCATGTTATGATTTGAGCATATCTTTTATGCTAAATGCAGTACCTGTGAGGGTTTCTGGACAATATCTGTCATTGTTTTGTGTTGTTAATTGATTTCCAATTATAAATATATACATACATTTACATAAAGCAGCATATTTGTCCACTCCCATGTTGATAAGAGTATTAAATACTTGACGAATCTCCAATTAAAGTACATTTCAAACAGAAAAAATGTGCGATTAATTTGCAATCATGCAATTAATTCGCGATTAAATTATATATATATTTCTATTAATATTATGCTCACGTCATGCAACATGCACAAATAAATACTGACTTTGAAATAATGGAAGGTTTGTTTTTCTCCCCAGGACAGCTGCTCTCGGTCTCCACCCACTCCAGCACCGCACAAGCTAAAAAGCTAAATTCAGATTTTTTTTTTTTTATTCAAAGTCACTCCAACATTTGTACGACGGACTATGAATGCACAAATCCGCGCCCTGTTCCTATACTTCGCTTCAGACAATGAATCTCTTATGCTGCTTGATCAAGAGTCCAGACACAACATGCTTGCAAATGCAAAACCCCACTTGATATTTAGATTAAGGATTACGACTTACTTGTCTCATGGCTTCTCGTAAAACTCAATGGAGTTACGCCGTCATCCATAGGCATGTGAATTCCAGCTTTGGGGTGAAGCGATGAGGTCGCCTGTGACCGTGGCTGAGATGTTTTGCTTGAACGCTCCTTGACCTCAGACTGTCTGGAGGCTCTTTGCACACTAAGCCGTGCTTATTTGTAAACAGAATGCTTTGCTAGAAGTTCCCCACGCTCACCCTCCAGCCTCTCAATAAGGCCACTTTGCACAAAGAGACCATTCTCGCTGGTGTTTGGAGCCCATTTCTGCTTTCTATACTTTAAATTTGTAGTAGAGGCCTTTGGATTGAGAAAATGGGCCTATATTTTCTGCATAAAGCATGCATTAATCAGTACATTGAGCATTGAGTGAGTGAATGACTTGAAGGTAATGCTTGATGTCAGTTTTCATCGTGCACAGACCACCAACCTCACTGACAATACACCCCCTAAAATGCTGCATGAAATCAAACAAGATTATAAACCAAAACTGGCACCGGACCTCAAACTCTTGGCCGTCGCTAACTTTTTCACATCCTCCCTCGTGCTAGTCTGTTAACTTCCAGAGGTACCTCCTCAGGAAAACATGTTCATTAAATTCCCAGCGGGAGTCCCTACGTGGGCTTCACTCTGTCATTGACAGATGCATGAATGACTCAATATGCGTCTGGATTTGTAACCTGCGAGGGCTTAAGAAAAAAAAGCCCGGGAGACAATGGCAACTGAGGCAAAGCTGCAGAGCCTTCAGTCTAAACAAAATCTCATTGTTCCTGTTTTCCACAGTGAGGGGGTAAGGCATACCCTCAACCCACCCCCCCCCATCCCACAACACTCCCAGAACCTCAGTCCGCTGTGCCGTCCCACACCGGTCCCTGTATTCTACCAGCACTGTAGAGTGCTGTTAGTGGGGCCAGTAATTAAACAGGGCCGCCTCTCACTTTCTGCAGCTCCATGGGGGGAGTCCCTCCATGAAATGCACTCCTCATTCTGAGTCCAGACGGCAGCTGATGAGGGATTATCTGCTGGCAGAGGCATGGCATACTCCCCACCATAGTGTTCAATTAGTTCAGTTCACGGTGATGTGTTGGGTGGACCGGCCACTATACCTTTCCCACGGCTTCTTCATAAACACCACTTCAGTGATTTGAAAAATATAGCATATCATTTTGTTTTTTTCGTACAAAGGGATCGGTAGAAATGAGCTTGAAATGCCATCATTTTTATTTGGTGGCAAAAAATGGCATTTCTGATTAGAAATAAAATGCTATACAAGATCACATTTCAAGTTCTCTCAACCACCAAACAAAACATTTTCTTTTTTCTAATGTTAACAATAATAATTCATTTTATTCATAGAGCGCTTTTCATGGAACTCAAAGACACTTTACATAAGTAAAAATGATCATGAAAAAACAACATAATATATAAAACACACATATCAATCACACATTAAAAGGAGTTCTGAAAAGGTGAGTTTTGATTTGAGGTTTGAATGTGGACAGATGTGGATGTGTTTGAGGGAGAGAGTTCCAGAGGGAGGTTGCAGCTATGGAGAAGGCTCTGTCGCCCCAGATCCGGTGCTCGGTCCTGAGTGAGGTGGAGACGGTAGGTAGGCGTCAGAGGAGCGGAGGCTGTGGGATGTGGAGCAGGTTTGTGAAGTATAGGAGGGGGCCTGGTTATGGAGGGCTTTGTGAGTGAGCAGGAGGACTTTGAATTGGATCCGTTGTGGGGTTCTGGAGGACAGGGGTGATGTGATCACGGGTGAGAAGATGAGCAGTTGGTCAGAGTGGAGTGTGTAGCAGTGGCGATGGATTTTATGGAAATATAAAGCTGGACGTCATCGGCGTAGCAGTGGAAGTGGAGGCCATGACGGCGTATGATGTCACCAAAGGGGAAGCAGGTGGAGGATGAACAGGAGAGGACCCAGCACAGAACCCTGGGGGACACCTCGGGACCATAGACTGTATATAAGAAGTGGACATAGTCACCGTGACGTCCCCCATTGGTTTGTGGACTACGGTTTTAAAGCTTCGAGTTTGGCATTTTGGCTTTCACCATCTTCTCAAGTGAGAAGTAGGCTCATTTTGTCATAGACTTCTATACAATCAGACTTCTTTTAGCAACCAGAGGAGTCACTGTGCTGGCTGTTAGAAATAATGCAGGTTTAAGACACTTCCACATTGGCTTCACTTTTCAGACCCGGAGGTTGCTGCGAGGAGGAGCGAGGGAGGAGGTGCAGTTGTTGATGTTGATGAACTGTTGTCTGTTTGTGAGATATGACCTTGCAGGAGAGGGCATTACTGGTGGTGTTGAGGGAGGATTCAAGGCGGGAGACAAGAATGGCGTGGTTGATTGTGTCGAAAGCTGCAATGAGGTCGAGGAGGATGAAGTGACCGGAGTCTGAGGAAAGGAGGAGGTCGTTGATGACTTTGAGGAGGGCTGTTTCTGCACTGCGCTGTGAACGGACACTGGATTGAAATGGTTCAAACAGGTCGTTGGTACTTTGCATCCATTATTACAAAAAAGGACAACAAAGCACACTAGAAAAGTTAGTTTTATCCTGTCCTTTGCATTATTCTGATGTCTAAAGCATGAGTTTACCGCATCATAAATACTTTCTTATAAATACTTAAATTGGCCATGCAGGATAAAGTTCAAGTTCACTTTCTTATGCTGCCATTCATCACAAGCAAAACAAGAAGGTACCCAACGCAGACCTACGCTCTGTTACATGGGACAAAATTTGGATGTAAATCTTGTGAGCTGTAATGTGATGTGACGGTTAGGTTGGAGGGAGTATTTTATACCAGTTGACTTTGACAAAGACAAAAAAAAAAAAAAAAAAATGAAACCGAATAAAGAACCCAAACTAGATATATCCAATCAGGAACAAAACTAAATAGCACATGGCCTTCCAATCTCAGCTAATATGGCTCAAGTTACGTTGCAGCAGCTACCTGAGACTCTCTGAGGTGAAGCCTTATAACAGGCATGCTTTACACTCATCAGCACTCTGGTCCTGTTGGTCTTGGTTCATTTACAGTTTGAACAACTGAGGATTCAGAAGGTGCGTCTCAAATTACAAAAAAAAAAGAGAAAACCCATTAATTACTTTGACTGAAAGATTTTTCCAGAAGCTCAGGTTGGAGTTTTAAAACACAGTCGATGAAATACAATACTTACACACATACACAGTTCAAGCTCAGCACCTTTAGCTGTTTAAATACACTGTTAAAACATATTTTAAGAACATACAATAGGATCACATCTATTGCAAACTAATTTGCCGCAAATTAGGAATTATATTATATATTATATAATTATATTATTATCTTATATTTGAGATGCAAATATGGAATTATAGTTATATAAAGCCTTTTCGCTTTATCAGCTGGTAAAATTATTATCCACTCATGTAATCAGCCCAAAGCTGATATTTTTTAATACTGCAAGTATTCTGCAATACCCAGAACTCCAAAAACATTTCCAGTTTAATAATTCATCTTTCATTAGGCATCTCAGGTTCTGGGGGCGTGCATGTTCAAGTGAAACTGGGTCTGCATTAAATGTGTTTGGAGAGGAACACAATATTTTGTTGAACCAGTTCTCACTGCGATAACATTATGTTGGAAAGTATTGGCTCTTATACTTAATGTCACTCATAATGGTCTAATACCAAGAGGCTTTTAAACTGGGAGGAAATATAGGGCCTTTTTGGTACAATAAAATAATATGATAGCGATCAATAACTCCATCTTGTCAGTGCGAAGGTTATCTGATCCGCCAATCAAACGGCCATCAAAGTGACAGCCGGATAGGTTGGACAAGGAGGTTGTGAAATGAACCCCCTCAGCCACATCTCCGTCTCCTGATGATCAGCTTGTTTTCTATGGGAAGTAACCAACAAAATGTCTGAGAAAACCTGCACATCGCCTCACATATGGAAAAGCAAATCCCAGGTCCTCAGCATAAAACCAGCGCAGAGCAATTAGAACATGAAAGAATGATTCGTTGCTTAACGCAGCACCACTGCACTGACTTCAGCCTTGTATATTATTTTTATTATTATATTATTCTAACATGAGGAATTACTAACACTGACACAGATTTAAAAAAAACTTAGCACATTCTGTGTCATACTTACAAGGCTTTACACAAATTAAAACTAAACATTTTTTTTTATAATAATTTTGACTCAATTGTATTTATTATCTCCTTCTATCTCAAAATTTCTGGGGTGACTCAATGAGCAGAAGGCATTAATGGAGCCAGTGGGTAAAGTCTTAATATATTATTTATCAATATATATATATATATATTATCAATATATTATCTGACTGTGGGATGGCTTTATTATTACTCCGTAACTATGCTAACAAAACAACTGCAAACCCCTGCATTACATTTCTTCAGGCTGCATATTTATATTCATTCGAACGAAAAGTTCACTTAAACGGCTCTCTCTATTTTTAATCTTATTCTTATTCTTCTATTATTATTCTTGTTGATTTTAGTGTTTTTTGTAGTTACCTTGCTTTTCTTTTGTTTTTTTGTTCAATTATTGACTTGTTATTTGTTATTATTATTTTCATTGGCAGTTTTATTGTTGTTGATTTTTACTTTTTTTATAGTTTGCTTGTTTTTCTTTTGTTTTTTTGTTGTTGAATTGTTCACTTGTTATTTGTTATAATTATTTATTTATTTATCTAATTGTCATTAGCAGTTTTATTATTTTTTTTTATTGTTTCTTGTAGTTTGCAATTGTATTGTTTGTTTTTTCTTCCCTTTTTGACTTGTGGTCATTTGTTGTTATCATTGTCATTAATAGTTTTATTGTTGTTAATTCATTTTTATTTTTTTGTGTGTGTTTTGTTTTGGTTGTAGTTTGTTTTTGTTTTTATTTTGTTTTTGTTCCTTTTTATTGCTTTGGATTTTAATCACATATTTGTTTTTATATTGTGATGTAGTGTTTTTGTACGGACCCCAGGAAGAGTTGTTTCTACCTTCGTAGTGAGTAATGTAGATTTCGGGTAAATAAATAAATTACTTATAATATTTCTAATACTGGCTTAAAAAAAGTGTGGACTCGTATTCCTAGTAGTCAACAGTTTCAAATATAGTGACCTTAGGGTATGCCTACTTCATGTCTGCTGATTGTAGATGATTACTCAGAATCATAAGTTTTATCTTTAATCATGACGGTGCAATTTGGTTAATACAGACTTTATGATCATTTCAGTGAATATTGGGTTCTTATGTGAATCGATTCACTCTCTATCTTGTGCATCTTCACTTGCAGAAGCAAATAATCTCAAAAATAGTCCTCAGAAATCATTCACAAAAAAGCACAAGGCGTTACATATCCTAGTTGCCATGTTCCCATAATATCAATTCAGATAACAGCTTGTGAAGCGCAAACATAAAGGTTAGTTTTAAATTAAATGTGCACGTCTTTTCTTTGACAAAAACGACTCCAATGTCTCCAGCAAAGATTCCACAAACTTAATAAATTGGAGCACAACTACTAATCATCTTTGCAAGCTCCGGCGCAAACCATCCAACTGGTGGTTTAGTCTAAGGCGCACAGCAGGTCATGTGACATTATTATGGGAGGCGTGAAAAACCGCAGCAACACCCGTAGGGTGAGTCACATTCATGTGGAGAAGGGTCATCTCAGGTAAAGTGATCACATGGGCTCCTCTGGCACTTCAGGTCTGGCACTTCATCCTATTATTGTTGAGAAAAGCTGACCCATATGCTGCGTTCCGCAAGAAAGTCAGCCTGACACTGACACACGAGGCCAGAAACGCAGTTACACAAACAAGGCACGGGACTCCCCTCAGTTTACCTGTGACCTGCTTTTAAGGACAACTTTAAAAGGATGAGCCAAGTGTTTTTGTAGATGTGTGTGTATGCGGGTTTTGTTTGTTTTCCCTCGGAGCGCAGTGATAGGCTTAGATACGCTGGCAGACATGCCTTAACAAGATGTGGGGCAGGCCTTGATAACGCACTCAGATGAGCAGTCTATCTTCGGTCATGGGACTCCATGAACTCGCTCACCCCAGCCAGTGCAAATGGAAAACAGTTGGCTGCAGATTCAAATATCAAAGTATTGCAGGGGGATCTTGTTTTGTTGCTACATTCATACAAATACACGCAGCATGGATAGAATAGTGGTTCATGCACATGTACATTTGTGTTTTGCATGCACTTTTTATGTGCATTTATTTCTCTGTGCGGTGCACGAGTGATCTTTGCATGTGGCATCTAATGTTTACCTCATGTGGCCTCGCTTTGTCGTTTGTCTGGGCATTACCGCATCTGATCCCTGTCAGTGCTTGTGGATCATCTCCATTTGAGGGTTTTATCCCTCCAGCTGACCCAGAGGATCTTCGCCGTTTCAGCCCGTCTGTTCGGGCCGTCCCCACACAGCCC
>CAKALU010034779.1:0-15143 GCA_916700995.1 Hozukius guyotensis
ACTGCAGCCCAACAGGCAACAACAGCTGTCAGTGTGTCAGTGTGCTGACTTGACTATGACTTGCCCCAAACTGCATGTGATTATCATAAAGTGGGCATGTCTGTAAAGGGGAGACTCGTGGGTACCCATAGAACCCATTTACATTCACACATCTGGAGGTCAGAGGTCAAGGGACCCCTTTGAACATGGACATGACAGTTTTTCCTCGCCACAATTTAGTGTAAGTTTGGAGCGTTATTTAACCTCCTTCATGACCAGCTAGTCTGACATGGTTGGTACCGATGGATTCATCAGGTTCTCTAGTTTACTATGATACCAGGATCTTCACTCTAGCTTTAGTGTATAACACTAGGACCGTTGTGGTTCCAAAATTTGCATTATTCTATCTTTTCCTCAATACCCGTTCTGCACATCCCTGTATTGTCATATTGATGGAATAATATTTAGAAAACCAAATAGATGGGGTTTTGGTGCCCTTTAGTCGCCGGGAGTAGCGCCGATTAACGTTGGTCCTCTCCTCCGGCAGCCCAATTGATGTATTTGCATAATGGCCGTATAAATAGAGACAATGAATGGGATATAGAAACTAATTTTGCACGCCAATATTCACTCACATGCACTTAATAATCACACTAAGGTATGTAGGCCTCACAGTATCATCTCATGTGTTAAATACTGAATAGCCCGACGCTTCGTTCATAACGTTGTGTGCAGTCCACCTACTGTCTCTCTCTCTCTCTCTCTCTCTCAGCTAGCGACGTGATTTAATAAAATGATTTAACAGTCTGAAACGGGCTATTTGGAATAATGAGAACTTTTAGTTTTGATACTTGTAACAGAGTGTTTTTACTTATGGTAAAGTACATAAGTGCTTTAACATAAGTAAAGGATGTGAGTACTTCTTGGAGCTCTGGTTGGAGAGGTTCAGTGGCGTGAGCGTGAACTGAAAGGCGCTGGCGGCTGGAAACAGACAAATAGAGACAGATGAAGAGGGGTCGGCCTCGGTGTCACCTCATTACTCTGATAGCTTTCGCATTATTCCGGTGTCACATCGGCGCGGGGATATCGGATGCCTTGCATCATTCGCCGTACACTCTGTGATCATCTCCATTTGTCAACACTGAGTGAAGAAAACATGGGAGTGGAGGAGGGGGTGGTGGATTGTCATTCATCCCACAGCACTAACATTCAGTGACATTCACATGAACCCATATAAGCAAGCAAAACAATTCTCCATCCCCGACCCGCTTGCTGATATCCCCCCCCCCAGCATACATAGCGATGCCACACAAACCGTGTCTCAGCACAAACCCGAGCTTTGTGAGTCAGGTCACGTCTGCAACCTTCACATGGAGCACCGAGGATGTGATCAGACGGAGTGGATGCATCCCTGAGCCCTGATGATCCAGCGTCCCGGGTGTCCCCGTCTCCAGATGAGAGCTCTCTTATCGTGGGTTCCTGCAGCAGCAGCAGCTTCAGGATGAGAGCTTCAGGATGAGAGCTTCAGGACGAGAGCTTCAGTTTATTCCTTCCACTCCAGAGAGGCAGCAGAGCCTACTAGGGGGCTTTACAGAGCTCTTGTTGGGCCATGTCGCATTATATTAATGATATGCCACCTCGCATGCTTATTAACGTGTTTGTGCAACACATTCTACTCCCAACTCATCAACTAGGTCTGTGGCCCCTACGCTTCAAACTATGACGCTCTTACGGCACGCCGTTTTAACTAGACAGGATATTCATTAGAGATATCTGCAACATCATTTGGACTAATTCAAGATATCCCTAATTCTGATTTGACGAGGCAAAACTCTAATTTTAGATGTCCGTAATTACATCTTGACTAGCATGATTCAAACTACTCTTGCCACTCATGTGTATGAGGTTTGTCATCACGGATATCCACAATTCAGTCGCGGATATCCAAAATTCACATTGCGGATATCCACAACTGAATTCTTACTAGTCATAATTCCAGTTCAAGATAACTTTAATTCCTCTCAATTCAAGATATTTACATTGTCCTTCTTAGATATCTAAAATGTAATTTTGACTAGTCAGAATGCTGTTGTAGATATCTCTAACTGGAGTTACGACTAGTCAGAAAACTCATTTTAAAGTCTTGTATCTGCCAGATGAAAATAATATAAAACTAGAATGGCCCTCGGAGAGCGCAGACCTCCGCCAAGGTGCCTGACTTCAAAACCAGATCCCAGCTCCCAGCTGGCGGTACCGTGAGGTGGTCGGCTTCTTATTAACACGGTGTGTTTCCGTGTAACGTATCGGCGGATGCCTCTCTCAATCAGCAGTCTTGTTATGTCTGTAGAACGTTACACTACGTTGTCTCTCATCCCGTCAGCTACCGCTTTGTTCTTTCTCACCGCGGACGGACAGCAGCTCGCCATACATCCACACACGTCTCTCTCAGCTCGAAGAAGGAGGAAGGAGGCGGGGTAACGCATCATCAGTCACACTGCACATGTGTTATACCCTGTGGTCTGAATGCTCAGGCTGATCGCAATCCTTAAAAGTATTCCTGAATCTGGATCATGATCCGGATCGCCATCAAAATCTAATGGATTGTTCATTGTGCTACACTCCACCCCTCCAAAATATTACATTCAAATCCATCACAAACTTTTGGAGTAATCCTGCTAACGGACAGACAAACAAACCAACAACCCAACGCCGGTGAAAACATAACCGGCGTTGGGCTTTGATCAGTGTAATTTATTCTTGTGACTAGACGTGTGTTGGCTCTGTTGTTGAGGTCTGTGATAAAGGTTGGAGGAAGGCTGATTACAGAACTTGAGTAAATGTAAGAATTCTCTGCAAAACAATGAATTACAAACCGTCTCTGGTGGTCATCAGAGTTCATAAAACCATTATAGTTAAATACATGAATCTCATTTTTGATTTGGCTCTCACGTGATGGCAACGAGATGGAAAACAAAGGTGCCCAGTTTGCTGAATTGCATCTAATCCAATACCCCCCCCACCCCCTGCTATAATAATCTACCAGCTCTACCAGTCCTTTACCTGCCTCATCCCTTAGCACGCTCATTTCAAACAATCCAGAGGCCGCTGTGACTGCTATGAATATGTTTATGTCCTCCCTGCTGCCGCCAGAAGCCTGTGATGTAAGAGGAGGGAGCCCGAGGGAAGCCTCCTCCTCCTCCTCCTCCTCCTCCATAATAATAAAGGCACCGGGGAAGTGAGAGTCTCTGCCTTCATCAGCTCTCCACACAATCAGGGCTTTGACCCACCAGCACCGAGCGCTCAGAATGGAAATGAACTCGCCGATGAAGTGATAGTGTGGCTGTGAGAGATTGTGAGAGAGAGGGAGAGAGAGAGAGGGAGAGAGGGAGGGGGGTGCACAGAGGCCTACGAGGTGTCTAGACAATGAGGATTAGGACTCTCTGTGGTCTCATCACATCTGAGCTTCCTGTCTGTTATTGTCCTAAAGAAGTGTTTGTCTGGATGAAGGCGTCGTGCCTACCTGACAGCAGTCGAGGGTCACAGCATCAAGAGAGGACTTTCACCTACTCAGCATCCATACTAATGCAGCAGCCAGCAGCCAGCAGCCAGCAGCCAGCGGGGAATACTTAATCATGCTGCAGGGCATCCTCCTCCTCGTCCCTGCAGAGGAGTTACAGCACAAACACTGAAGGTCGCCATACTCGTAGTATGTGCACAACACTAAGACTCTTAAGTTTACCTCAGCGACAAGTTTACCTCCGTGAAACTACTTCCTCTAAATGGTTTTATTATTTTGAAAGTCCCCTACAGAGGGAGTGCTTTATGAGCTGAGTGCTTAATATTAGTGGGTTGGACCACAGAGAGCAAATAAACACACAGTGTGCAAGCTGAAGGCTTCATTCTACAAACATCTGGGGGAGGGAGAACATCTGGGTGGTTTAAGGCAAATATCTGACCAACGGAAAGAAGTGTATCTTAAAGGAAAAGTCAGACATTTAGGGAACGGAGAAAACAACGAGTAACAAAATATAGTATAGTATATGAAGAATTAAGCTTCCAATCATCAATAAATGATGAATTAATATTTACATGTTTAAATGGAGCAGCTCTTTCAAGCTGTTTTTAACAGACAAATATTTGTTTTTGTTTTAGGAAATTTTAGGGACATCATCCACCCATATTATTATGTGTTCCAGTTATTTGCAATTAACCCTCGAAGACCCACAATATTGTTTTTTTTAAGAGGGTCCAGGTGGTCTTTAGGGGAGATAGCAGGTCAACAGTAGATGTCACATAGAAGTGGTGTACATCATCTGAAAGCTGGAACCTCAAGATTAATATGACATGCAGCTCAGCGCTGTGTGACAAGTTGTTCTAGTCATAAATCTGTAATAAACGATAAATGAATTAATTAGCTAATTATTTATAAGGGCTTGAACATAATGATAGAAGTGTATGATTTCCATCCCCATGCTCCGTTATGTCTCATAAGTTGTTGCAGTAGTTGCTGGGTTGATACCATTCGTTCCACAGATTTGGTGCTAAATTTAACCATTTTTTACCACTGGAGAATTGATAAGAATGATCAATAATCCTTCCAAAATACCACATTAAGACACCAAGACCTTGAGGAACACCATAGAAAAAGACATGCTGGGATTTGGGATCAAAAACGTTTTTGACGATTTTGGAGATTTCTGCAAGAATTGCATGTTTTCGGCGATTGGATGGCGAGCACATCATAAAGGACTAAAGAGAGGACGAAACTAACATCCAGAGCATTCAGTTAACAGACAAACGTCTTCATCCAACTCTTGTTTAAGAATATGGTAACATCTGTATTTAACCCACATAGGAAGGACATGGTTAATCAGGGCTCTGATTCCAGACCAGATCTTGCTCAGAGGAGACGGTCCAAACCACAAAGTCACCATGCAAATAAGATTATTTCTGCTTTCAAAAGCCTTCCAGTCTGTAAAGAAAGGTTTGTATGACCAAAACAAACGTCGGTCTGCAGCAGCAGCAGACGTCTCAGAGTGACCTCACGGACCTCCTCCTGTATGGTTGGAATGATGTCTTTTGATGTCTCGCCACACACCTTTTGGTACGGACTTTTTCTTTCTCTTCCTCGCTGGATTGCCAGATTGCATCATGCAGGGTAACTCAATGAGGGAACATCAAAGTAAGTTTGCGACTTCCTCCGAAAGAGAAAATCCAATTTGCAGTTACTCTTTGCTGAGAGAGGCTATAAAAAGAAAACCACACAGTCAGTAGAGACACGCTTAAAAAACTCAAAATGACATTATAGGATGTCATGTTTGTGTGACCCAGATAACAAAGATGACAAAATAACCAAGAATACAATATGATTTAATCAAATACATGCCATAAATAAACCTCACACAAACGTCACTTAATGTAGAGGTCACTGCTGCCCTCTATCTGAATACGTTAACATGTCAAAGCACTTTATTTAGTAGCCTAAAGGTTTTCTTTCATTTAATCATCATCATATATCACCTTTAAAGACTGTAACATAGTAACTCAGAGTACATTTTTATACAAGCAACAGTACTTGTAACACTCATTCCATCCCTGAGTATTACCCCGAGGCACCGTGAGGCTTCTTTATTCTCCTCTCAATGTGACAAACACAGCGCTGCATGCAGATAGTGAGTTATGGAGCCTCGCTGATTGTCACAGGAGACGTTAAAGCGGTTAATTACTCCGCTGCTGCCACTCGCCGTCTCATTTAAATGCTACATTTGCAATGTCTTTTTATTCAGGTGAGTTATTATGACACCTCTGATTTAAGTCATCAGAACCAATTAAACTAATGCACCAAAGCTCCTCCAGCTACACTGTGTTAGTGTTCAGGGCTCTCCCTCCTAGTCGGCATATTGCGGCTTTTATTTATGCATTTTTTCTTCAGAACCACAGAAACACACCGTTATCACTGGAATTCAGATACAGCTCCAAATATGTATATATATCCGCTGCAAATGTAATATCCAGGTTTCCTTTCTACGTGTTTTAAATGGAGAGTATATAAGCTCAGAGCATCGCTTTCGGTGATGTAGTCAATTAATACAAATCCGTCTCTGGGTTTATTTTTGTCCTGCTGTTCAGAGAAACTAAAACGACGTGCGGAGGACCGGCTAACGGTTGTGTATTGATGTGGTCACATAATGTACTGTATATCTCCATCCTTCAGATCTTACTCAGGTAAATTACGGTGCACTCAGCAGCTCCACCAATCAGTTTTGCAAAGTCGGGCTTTGCTCGATGCGGTGAAAAGCCGTCGTGGCGCGGCGCAAACCGTTGGAAATAACGGGTTTCGGAGCACGCTGGTGCCGTTGTTGCGTTGTGTCTGAAAGGACCTTCATTGTACGTGTCCACTGGGGCGTTTTTTATGGCGAGGGGACGCGCCGCTACCCAGCATTGGACGCTTGGTGGGCTGCCACTAGACACGACACACTCGGCACCTGACTGGACGAACGCTTTCCCTCCGTGGGCTGCTGCTGCTCCCAGCTTTCAAACCGGAACCAACATGGAGGCTCGTTTGAGGCTCGTTTATTTCATGAAAATAGTTGACTGAGATGTGTTTCTGAAAACATCTGAGGCGAGAAATAAGCTGTGCAGCTGATGAATCTGTCTTTATTTTGGCTCGACAACGTTTATTTGAAAAGATTCTCGGGAGTTTCGGGAGGTGGCGAGTCGCTAAAGTAGCCTAGACCTCAAACGAGGAACCGGCGACAAGATGTACTGTCTCTCGAAACGCGCCGCCACGCTACCAGAATGCATTGGACGACTGCTAACATAGACAATGAATGGGAAGCGTGGAAAGGACGGAGGCTGTGGACATTGGCACTGCTCTCAGGCTCTGGAACTCCCTCCCTCCTCACATCCAACAGTCTGACACTTTTACAACATTCAGATCTCACCTGTTCAGACTGGCCTAGTGTCCATCAGTCCGTGTCCTTCCCTCAACACTGTTACTGTTTTATTCCCTCTCATACGTCTCTGCCTAAGCTTTTATAGGCCGAGAGCCCGGGTGCATAAGATGACCTGATGACCTTCCACACAGTCAACCATTGAGCCTAACCAGGAGTCCACCGGGCACAAAGGGAGGGATGTCACACACAGCCTGCCTTTACAGATGTGATGCAGAAGACATCTAGTTAAGAACAAGATTAATGATATAATCAACAACAAATTACAACGCTGCTATATCGGCCGTATAGCTTCCGTTAAAAAGCAATTATTATGTAACTCCAGAGCACAAATCGTGCAATTGGACACAGCATTAAACTCACTTTACCTCAACACAAGCACTTCATTTTGACCACATTTGTTCTCTGGGAAATAAAATAATGATTCAAGAACGCCAAAACTTCCCTTCTATGAGGAACGAGTGTGTCATTAAAAATAAATATCTGTTTTATGGCTCTATCTATTTTTATATACAGAGGAGGAGGAGGAGGAGGATGATGAACACTTATGACCTGAAAGCTTTCATATTTGTACACTGAAATGTGTTTAAAGTGAATGTGGATATTGTAATGACATGAACCAGTGAGCTGAACATGTTGGTTCAAGCCCGTGGCTAAAGCTCTGTGCTGTTATCGGAGTGACGAGGTTGAATGCTGGCAACAGAAAGAACAAACGGTGCCATGAAGAGATTAGTCTCTCTAAGACAAAAGGAGAATATTTATAGTAAACGCTGAGCACTGAAATCCTTTGTGACCCCCCACCACCCACTTCTCCGGATTGTTATTAATCCTGCATTCTGTCAGACTGCTTTGTTAAAAGCAGCACAATGCCAAAAAAC
Organism: Hozukius guyotensis; assembly: GCA_916700995.1. NCBI lineage: Eukaryota > Metazoa > Chordata > Actinopteri > Perciformes > Sebastidae > Hozukius > Hozukius guyotensis. The sequence goes on from CAKALU010034779.1 coordinate 7,811, forward strand.
AGGACTTCTCATGCCAGATATCTTCCAGCTGGCTCGGCTGTGTCGAGCTGCAGCTCTGCTGCGTTAACTCCTCTCTCTCTTTGGTTCCATTTAGTTTCTCAGGATCAACCTACTCATCACTGATCAGAGCGGCAGAACTCAGGTCGGTGGTGTTGGGCAGTCGGTTCTTCAGGCAGTTATACATCCGATAAATTGGATTGGACTACTGGCAAATTACCATAAAACATAAAGTATGTTCATTCATGGTGAAGTTGGTTAATCTCCTGAAGTTTCCTTTGACATGCGTCGAAAGGAGCCAGTTGAGGTGGTTCGGGCATCTAGTAAGGATGCCCCCTGGGCGCCTCCTTTGGGAGGTGTTCCAGGCACGACCAGCTGGGAGGAGACCACGGGGAAGACCCAGGACTAGGTGGAGAGATTATATCTCTACTCTGGCCTGGGAACGCCTCGGGATCCCCCAGTCAGAGCTGGTTAATGTGGCCCGGGAAAGGGAAGTTTGGGGTCCCCTGCTGGAGCTGTTGCCCCCGCGACCCGATCCCGGATAAGCGGTTGAAGATGGATGGATGGATGGATGGATGGAGTTTCCTTTGACATCACCATCAGGTCAAAGTTTCTCCTTAACCGACACTTTTTGATTTGGATCTCCTAAAAGAAAATGGACTCGGTCCACAGTAAAGAAATACACCTATCGACACCTCTGTGATGGCAGGATCAGACTCCATGATGTTTTACACGTTATCTAAAACACTTTTCGCAGGTCAAATTGAAAGTGAGCTCACCATAAATGTCTCTAATAATCCCTCCATTGCACAATAAGACTGTGTGCACAACTACAGTGAGTGCAGTAGGTCAAAGCTGAAGCAGGAAGTGGGTTCAGTTCGGGTCATAATTTCACTGTTGGCCTTTGTTTTCTCCTCCAGATGAGTTTGGGCTGCGCAATTAATCGAATATTAATCCCGATCACAATTTTGGCTTCCCACAATTAAATGCATTTGATCGCCTGACATTTAAAATGTGTTCTGCTCAGAGAAAACTCTGCTGCAAATCAAATCAAGTGCTTCCCAACAGCCAGCCAGCAGCCGCTGATCCAGATGTTTTGGCTTCTCTTTTAGGTATAAATATTATCTATACAACCATTGTGTTTAAGATTAAATTGAATGTGAAAGTGCAATACAAATATGTTGTCGCTAAGATCAGTGAATAATCGTGGTTATCATTTTGGCCATAACCATGCAGCCCTACGATGAGTTTCACTTGTGTCCAAAACTGTCTGCTTCTCTGACTGATCATGTTTTTGGCCCAATCGGACTTCTTTTTTTATTGTATTAGCAGATGTCAGTAAGTACAGTGTTGTCATTACTGACCAAAACTATGAGAATAACAACCCAAGGTGGACGTCTCTCGTCTCTGATTTAAAGCAGCACTGCATGGCGTCTAACGCTCGTACCTGTCTGGCTCTGAGCAACCACACCTGGCTGGTCCTGATCCATCAAAGGGACTTTAAAGGGGATCCTGTTCATCGGGCACTATCGGGGTACAGTATATGCTTCCGTGAAGCATCGACGACCTTATCCAAGGGCACATCTTCAGATTGTTTTCTGTAATTGAAATGTGGAGTTGCTCTCATCTCTTAATACTGGAGAACCCTCACATGCCTCTCTTTGCCCCTTCCTAATTATGCTGCTGGTGATTAAAACATGCTGGCAAGCCAAGCTATTGAGCTGGGTTGGTGCTCCTCTAATTAATTTGTCTTCCTTCCCTGGGCACATTATGCTATTTTCTCTTCCTCTCATGCAGTCTCAACGTCTAACTTTAGAAACCAAATCTCACCAGGGTAGCTCCGGGATTCTCTCAATTTATGGGAAATATTCAAGTTGTCTGTGCACGCTGTGAATGTTTCATCGTTATGAGTTCTATTAGCGGGAAGTGGAGACAAAACTTCGGAGTTGAAATAACAAGTTAATTACAAAACAAACACTAAACCTCATATGAGGCGTCATTCGTGCCCTTCGTGTCAGCGGAGTGAACAGCGGGCTGCCGTTTCCGTCTCCTCAAACTGCACCACGACGTCCCAGCGGTGGAAGTTTCACTCGTCTCGTCGGGAGAGCGGCGTGCAGGAACGAGGACTCGGAGTGTCGAGAGCAGCCAGGGAGGACAATAAATCATGCAGGAGAAGCAATGCCTGAGGGCCGGAGCAGCAAAGCAAGCACTGTGGGTGGAATAGCTGATGAGGGGGGGGGGGTGCAGGAGTTGGCTTAGAGCACATGAGACAAGACCAAGAAAAGGTGTGTGTTAGAGATGCATTAATAAAAGACGGAGCAGAGAGTGAAGCAAAGTACGGGGAGATGAAGGTGTACATGATAAAGAGTCAGACAGGCAGAGGAAAGGTAAAGATGGAGAGATTGTTCTCTCAGGACGGCTCCGGTCTCTGCCTGCAGCGGAAACCCGGGATTTAGACGCCAACATGTCTTGAGGCGCTGTTTGACGGAGAGAGTTAAGCAGAGATGTTTTTATTCTAGTCTTGAATTAACATTTTGGCATTAAAGTCAATTATTTCAGCACATGAATTATGCATGTTTTCCCCCAAATTCAAGGCTATATACAGTTTGGACCCCCTTCTGCCTGCAGAGTTGCCTTAATTCTTCGTGGAAATAGATTCAACAAAGTGCCGGAAAGCTTCCTCAGACCAGGCCGTCGCTACGAGCCATCTGGTCCTTACATAACCAAAGTGAGAGCTGTGTCTGTATACTCGGAAAAACAATGTAAGGTGGTCGGGCACATCCAAAACCGTAGCAGGCCGGTGCTGGACCTGGTGCTGGACCGGGTGCTGGACCAGTCGAAGACAGCGATGAAGACGTAGAAGAAGGTCCGCTCACTGTAGCTCCCTTTAAGGGCAATTTATTGGCACATCTTAGTAAGGGATGTTTAGAGCACAAGCTCTTCTTCAGACTTATCGTATACTCGCCACAGCTTTAGGCCATTATTAAAAATGACCAGGTTCGGCATCGGCCCAATCTCGGCAAGCTGGAAGAAATGAGTCAGCCCGTGTCCGGTTGCCCAACTTGGCTGAGACTCAGGATGAATGTTGCCCAAAAATCCCGGCCGCCGACATCGCCATCACCGGGCTGATGGCTCTAAGTCGACAATGCCGTCATTCAACCGCAATCATGCCGAGAAAATGGCCAAACGTCCCCCACTGGGACTCATCGTGGGCCCGCACACATTCCCATATAAATAAATATATATATATATATTTATATACATATCCCATGTATCCTGGAATAATGGGATCCCCCAGTAAGAGCTGAAGGCTGTGGAGCAGGACGTCTGCACAAAAGGGAAATAAGAGTATAGCAGCACATTTGCAGCGACTGCTCCTCTTCAGAGTGAGACAGACACGGTCCATAAACTACAAAGTAATCTGTCGGGTTATTATTGCTCTCTTCATTAGTGGACAGACTGTCAGCGGTTACAAAGGTCAAATAAAAGCCTCAACCACACATAATGGTGTCTATTTTTCCTCTGTAGCTCCTCCTCGGTCTGCTTCCCTCTCCACGTGTCTCTAATCTGGCCTCCACTTAGGCCGTCTGATGATGTGCCTGAGAGAAAAGGCTGCCTCATTAGGAGATACCCCCACAGCTGTCTGTAATTGTGCAGATGTCAGTGAAGCGTTGTGACCTCACCCTGATCCCCTCAGTGAGAAAGGCAGCGAGGACGGTATCATTTCAGCACATCTCAGGCTGGAATCAACCACCGCCGCTCACAGCTGCCGGGATCCAGTTCGGTTTGACTAAATATTCTTATTCATGAAATTTTCATTACATCCCGACAGCAATCAATAAATCAAAAACTGTAGTACAGAAGCATATAGACTGTAATAAACTACCAGTCTGCAGGGATGCAAACAACTCGCTTTTTGGCAAATGATGCTTTTTTTCACGTCAGTTTGGGTGACTTGTGTGAATCGTCCAGATCTTTATGTCGAGTTCACACCAAGAGTGAAGCGAATTTTCGCCTCGCTTTACTTGCACGAGTTGGACCGCAAAACAAGTTTTGCTCAGACAGCTTTTTCTGTGAAAGGAGCAAAGTCCTGGAACTCGTTACCTGATTACTTGAAATCTGCTGCAAACTTTACCACCTTTAAGAGAGCAACCAGATCCTGTTTAATTCAGCGACAAACCTGAACTCATGTCTAGTTTTTAAATGTGTTGCTTTATTGTATTTATTTATTTTTCTTGTACTCGTTCCTGTTTTAAAAGGACTGTTTGTAAGAAACAGAAATTGGTTGTAACAGCTTCACCTGTGTCCGTTAAGTCAACTAAAGTCAGCGTCCTGTTGCTGGCGCTTGTGCTCGCTCTACATAGACATGAAGGAGCATCGCTCAACACAGTGAGGAGACACACGTCAGCTAAAAGCACAATATCACTCTATATTTCAGCTGCTTGGCAGTAATGTTAGCTGACCAGACGAAGGTCTCTCCATGAATCAATGCTGATCCTAGTGTTGGCTTTTCCCGCCTCGGCCTCCCGACCGCGGCCGGAGGAAACGGGGGAGACGAAGGAGTTTTGGTCGGAGACGATAACGTTTCTCTCTGCGGAGCCCCGTCACTTCACAAGACACGGGAAACCTCTGTTGGTCTGGAGGAGCTGCAGCAGTTATTTCTGCACAAACGTCCACTGAACATTCACTAGATATTCTCAGAGCTAAACTAACTCTTCTGCAGTGTGGAGTGAGCAGCATGCACGTGAGAGGTGGAGAGAGAGAGAGAGAAGGAGCGCGGTGTGTGAGTGAAGGCAGGCAGAGGAGCAGAGGAGCAGAGTTCAGCAGAGACTTCGGTCCTGGAGACCAAAGCTACGGTCTCCCCCGCGTCCTCCGACCGCGGCCAACACTGTTTAACAGACGGGCTTCACTAGATACAACCAAGAGGTTTTGGTGCTTCGCTGTAGTCTGAGTCTGAAAAGCGTAGACACACGCGAGCGCGCATGAGACACCAACCAGTAATGATTTATACGTGGAAGAAGTTACAAACAGGAACTTTAATCTCTTATTTTCACAAAAAGCCCTTCTAGGGACAGGCATTGCAAATTAGCATCCGCTATAAGCGCTATGATACTTGCATCAGATAGCCGTTTTTAAGTTGTCTATGTACTTTGTATTTGTCCCTATCAAATAAACCATGAAATGAATGATCATTTGCATTACTCGCTCTAGATGTGCTGGAGAGGAGGAGGAGGAGGAGGAGGAAGAGGAGGAGGAGGAGCTTGTCTCTATAGATCACAACAACTTTTAGCAGGGTGTCCTGTTTGAGTAAGACTGATTAAAGGGGAACTTGGCTCCACATTGGATCGAACCCATCTGTTGCAAAGTATTCAAACCTAAATCAGACTATCTAATGTTGTACTTACATTCATTATTTCTCTACAGTTTTACAGGAATATTGAATTGTAGAAGGTTTTAAACAGAATGTGCAGTTCAAACTCACCGTGCAAAGAAGCTTCACAAGGACATACAGAAAATACTACAGGCTATATATATATATCTGGTCAAGCAGGAAAGCTGGTACCGTAATCTGATTTAGACAGCTGGACCACGCAAACATCTTTGTGCTCAGATTTCTTTCCTTCCTAAAAAGACAACAAGTACGATCCAGAGTTAGTTTGGAGTGTGCACACAGGTTTAGATGATTCTTCTAAAAGCTGACGGTGAGTAATCGGAGCAGATGGAGAACTTCCACATCGGTGCATTGCTGCGAGTTCCCCGAGGTACTTCTAATCAGACATACATCTAGTGTGTATCATCATCATCATCATCATCATCATCACCTTCCGTGGTCCGGTGCTCCGCTGCCACTCAGCACAGCGAGCAGGAAGCTCTGCTGATGAAGGCGTCGCCGTCTGCTAAGCAAACACATTATTAACATGCACACAACGATCTGATGGAGTCACACTGCAGCACTGAATACCTGATGGACCTGGTCTGTGAACCTTTATTCTCTACATTATGTCATACTAACCTGAGAGTTAATATGCACTATACTCCACACGGAGCCGGAGAACTGCCAACAGATTAGTGAGCTGCGTGTCGACCCCAGCAGGAGGTCGATGGTCCACTAGGTTTCCTCATTTCAGAGCATTCCACATTCCACTGATTCATTATGAACATTACATCGAAATGTTTATTCTCATCGTCATTAAATCTCTTTGAAAACCAGAAATCCTATCCGTCAAATACCCGTACAGATAGAACCAAGCCCTTACTGTTATAAGAGTAGACCCAAAATGCATCACACAGAACACACGAATAAAGTTAAGGTCAATTTATTAACAACAAATGATGAATTTTGATCCTATGCTGGGAGTGGGTTGTGGGCTGGTAGATGGGGCTCGGGGTGTCCAAGGAGCAAGTTCCCAATATCCTCCAGAGTAAGCACAGGTTTGGTTTGTAAGCTCAATAAAGCACCGGAGAGGGGAGGGCTGGAGAGTGGCAGGCAGTCAGAGCGAAGGCGGCAGGCAGAGAGAAGGCGGCAGGCAAACGTGGTGGATCACGGAAGGTGACTGAACGATCTAGCAGATTGTGGAAGGAATCCCAGGGTTGATATACTGCAGAGGTTAAACATGATTGGAAGATCCTCATCAGGTGCGCCAGCCGCAACGCCCGAGAGGAGGAGGAGGAGGAGGAAGGAAGCCACGCCCACCTGCACTTCCACACACACAAAGACAGACAGGGGGAGACAACATGGGTAGGGGTCTGATATACAACACGTACTAGAATATATATTAGAGACAGATTTTTGAAATTATTATTTTCTTTACTTCAAGTATTTTCAATTGGGTTAGGGTTTTTTACTGTGAAACATCTGCAGGATACATCGAGTTTCGTTGATTAATTTAATAACAAACTAAACAACATTAAAGGAGAAGATAAAAAAATAACTGGCCTTTTATTGTTCCTCATCATATTTGATCATATTTTAGTCAGAAACCTTCTTTCCTGACCGGCTCCTGTTTACATTTGCTGCTGATGCAAACTCAACACTTCCTCCGTGTTTATAGACCTTCTCAATGCCATTCTGTCGGTACGTCGACAGCTTCGGTCCAAGTTTATGTGTCTCCTTTTCGCTCTTTAAACTACGTCACCACACTTTCTCAGAGAGTTTACTTTAGTGGTGGGTTTACATTGTATTCATTAAAGCTGCAGTAGGCAGTATATTTTTGGCATCATTGGGCAAAAATCCCTTAATAACCTTTCAGCATATTGTAATTCAAGTGTTCTGAGAGAAAACTAGACTTCTGCTCCTCCTCATGGCTCTGTTTTCAGGCTTTAGAACATCTAGCCC
>CAKALU010034780.1:0-35628 GCA_916700995.1 Hozukius guyotensis
CCTCTCTGTCTCCGTCTAACCTTTAGAGGATCCTGCCGACACTCAGATTAACTCTCACTGAGGGTAAATCCTGGACGACAGCTCACACACACACACACACACAGTAATACCTCTCACACACACACACACACACCCACACACACACTCTTGAGACTGCATAAAGTAATACCTCAAACACACACAAGCTCTCAATCTGTCTTTAACTCTCTTGTGTACACACACACACTGCTGCTCTTGTAACGTCACTTTGCAAATGTGCATACACAAGCTCTCTCTCTCTCTCACACACACACACACACACACTCACACACGCGCACACACACACACACACACACACACAGACCTGTCCTGAACTCGTGGGATCGGTGGGTAAAAAGCTGACTTGATGTGACGGGAGGTGTGCGAACTCGGCAGAACTGCGGTCTGCAGATGGTTGATGTGAACCTGCAGCAGCTGTCAGATCTCTGTCAGAAACCGCCGCCACGCTTTTTATTCTACAAGCTCATCCTCCTCTCCACCCTCCACCCCGCCCCCACCTAGCCCCGCTGCAGTTTGTCAAACCCCAACCAATCCTCCATGTGGGGGCCACAAAAAAAAAACAGCTATCTCAGCTACTCCAGTAAAGTACCAGATGTTTTTGGCGTCGCCAAGTGGCAGCAGGAGGTAACACCTGGAGGACTTTCTCCACTATTAAATAAATATCTGACCGTAGCCCCGTTTCCACCGCAGGAACTTTCCCCCAGAACAAAGAACCTTTTGAGGAACTCATTGCGTTTCGAACGCAGGGACCAGGGTCTAAATTATGTTCCTGGGATATCTTATGGGGCCTTTTTTTCCCCCACAAAGGTCCTGGTCGGGGGTACTACTTTCTGAAACTTTCTAGGGGGAGTTTGCGGGGATAACCGTCGCTGATTGGTGAAACACACACACAACACAACTGCTTCAACTGTACCGCTTCATTCATAAACAAGGAAGTATAGTCTAGTATCGATTTAGGACCATTTTAGGACGAGGGGGAGAACATTTCTCTTTGTTTGATAACATTAAAAGTAAAGACAGATAGAAAAAGAGAGAGATAGTGTGAATGAGCTGAGAGGGCGAGCAGCAAAAGAGAGAGAGACGTAGCGCGGCACAGTGTTATTGAAAAAGCGCTGTATAAATTCAAGTCCTATAACCATTTATGACAGGACAGTTGTACAAACGTATGGACGTACGGACGGACAGCCCGAAAACACAATGTCTTCGGCCACGGCTGTCGCTGACACAGAGGCATAAAAAGGAAAATCCAAAATGTCAAATCAATATTGTTACATGTGACTACTTCAAATAAAAACTTAAATCAGGAGGAGCAGATCAATGTGAAGGGTTGGAACCACAAAGATAGTTTACTTTCAAGAGGAATTGTTGTTCTACTAAAAGACTTACCAAATAAAATGACAAATATGAAATAAATATATCAGCTTTAAAACAAACCATATAAACCCCATTTTATGAGAAAGTATCTGAACCTCTGTGTTTAAAATCAAAACAAGAAATCACGGTTTTCCCAGCAATGTAATAACTCCTATACGTATGGACTGCTGGCTGGAAAAGACAAACTCTTTGATTGTTACAATCAGACCTCCTTCATCACTCACTTCACCCACCTTCCTCCTCCTCCTCCTCCTCCTCCTCCTCCTGATCTGATTATTCCGCTCTGCGGTGTGTCTGCTGCCTCTCGTCATTATAAACCTGGATTTCTGTGTCGGAGCGTCGGGATTTTCTGGCTCAGATTCCTGTCGAGGGAGACGAGGGACGTGTTTACCAACTGCACACACACACACACACACACACACACATGCACACATTATGAAGTGCCTTCATCACACCAATATATAAATGGCCATATACTCACACACATATCGAGGGTTAATGTGATACTAGGGATGTTTTCAGAGAGGTGCAAACTTCTTGCTAACACACAAATACATGCATTCAACACACATGTATATATACACACATCTCACACATACAAAAAGGGATTATTATTATCACACACACACACACATATGCAGGAAGATTAAAGCTGTTTTTTATAACTCACACAGTCAAATACACATATCATGACACACATAAACACATACTGACACACACTAAGGCTTATAAGTGACTTCCTCACACACACACACGCACACGCACACACACACGCACACACGTATCCCCTGTGTAGTCTAATCTCAGGGAGAAGGGGAGCCGGCTGAGAAGCTAAAGCAGCAGCAGACGAGGATTTACAGCATCTTTCTCACTTCTACTGATTCCTTCAAAACACACACACACACACACACATCTGCACACAAAGCTTGTTCATGCTCATGCTGCACATGTATGAAACATGGTCGCTCTGTCAGGTATTCTGTTACTGATCACTCGAAGCAACAAACACTTTGGGTTTCACACATTGCAGGAAAAGCAGACCTAGACATCACGGCTAAAGCTGCATGCTAACTCTGTCACGGACAGGAAACGTTATCGTATTGCGGTAACGTGCGGTCAAGCCGGCCGTCACTCTCATCTCCGTGGTCAAATGGGCCGACGCTACAACTGTAGAGCACCCATATACTGACATTTATGTTAAATTCATTCAAACGGACCCGATGGAGCTGACCATGGATGTATAAAGAGAACGGAGCTGACGGGAGAGCTAGAGACGACCTTGGAGAAGTTAAAGGAAGTATACATGTGTGACTACGTCTGGTTTTCAAAATAATGTGTTAGCAACGGGAACTGTATATACAAAATACATATATGTAACAGTTCACCAGAAGTATAAAACATTACATGTCCCTTATAAATTAAAAAGAAAATACCACTTATTTGTGAGAGAAATGTCTTGATTCTTTGATTTGTGGGTTGCTGGAAAAAATGTAATAAATAATTCCTGACAATGACTGATATATTTGACTTCAGGACATCTCTGACTACATAACATGTTAAAAATCAAACATTTTTACTCTATTAATTTAGATATTTTTCAAAGTAAAAGTCCCTAGAATTGTAGGATTCAACTTTCCCGTGGTCTGGTGTTAAAAAAGTTAACAAAAATCACAATAAATCCTAATATCGAATCGCAATACTTAAAAACCACAATACATATCGAATCAGCGCCCAAGTATCCTGATAGTATCGAATCAGGAGATAGGTGAATCGTCCCAGCCCTAATAGTTTCACAGTTGTTCATCTTTTGTCAGACACACAGTCACTTTTTCTAACAAATGAACATGACTTCTGGAACGAGGGTGCCCCTAATACTTCCTCCCACTGTGAAACTCTATGAAAGTCTTCAGACCTCAACCTCCACGTGAAAAAACAATACTGCATAGTGCTGCTAAAATCCTCCTTTTTCCCCCCATTTTTTGTATTTTTATCTGTATCCACTTCTTTGCTGCTGCCACAATGACTCAAGATTAGATGAAAATTTAATGATCCCTGTGGGGAAATTGTGTCTTTTCTGAAGTTATATAATACAAAGAGCTTTTACTAAGATAACAAGGAACCACCTCATACTCGGAGTGTCAGTAGAAAAGAAAGTTTGAGTTGTTTTATCTTATTTTAGATCTGTTAAGTTGAGTAACAAACCTCTTTTATATTTCACTGAGACGCCATTAACACCATTAGTCAGAAGAATACACATCAGACTACCATTAACCACAATTCTTGTTAGATTGGAGACAAAACTTCTTCAACATTAAAAAAGGAGTGGCGTTTCGTTGGACGTAATACTTCTGTGGATTAGAAAATGCTCGTTTTAACGCCACTAATTTCTTTAACGCATTAATGCAACTTGCAAGGTTGTAGCGGGCTCAGTTTTAAAGTTAGAGTCAAGATACAGACACACAGGAAGCCTGAGGGTGAACGGTCAACGCCCTCATACTGAAAACTAGTCAAACGCTGATAGAAACATGTCCTCAATAAGAAACTTTAATATCCTGTCGATAAGTTTCACTGCTTGACACCGTGCACAGTCTCAAACACCAGCAATTAGACCCGTCCCAAGAAACAAGCAGCAACGCACTCAGAGAAATAAGCTGTAATGTTTTTATATGGATATATTTGACATTTGTTTGTTTATTTTTGTACAATTAATTTATTTGAATAAGATATTCTGTTTGCAACTCACATCATTTTCGGTCATTTTTAGGGTTTGAATCAACTACAATGGAATATCAAGCTTAAAGACATCTTAACTTAACTTATATTGTCATATATGGACTGGTGGAAAGTGACTCAAGTACTGTACTTAAGTACAATTTTAGGTACTTGTACGTTATATGCTACTTTATTCTCCTATTCTAATACATCTCATTGGGAAATATTGTACTTTTACCTCAGATTCATATTTATAATTCAAAAATATAATAAACCAAAAGAGTAAAAGTATTGTTATCAGAGGGAATGTGTGAGTCACAGCTGACCTCTGATCAGTCTGTACACACACCTGTCAGTCAGCACTGACGTCACCGCGGCAACAGCGCCTCTCTTCATCAACACACACTGACCTTCAGCCGCTGTAATCGCAAACAGACGGCTGGTGTCAAGCATCTGTGTGTGGTGGTGGCGGTGTTGTGATGCAGAAGGATGAAGGTGAGAAAGTGACAGCATGTACTACAGCTCCCCCTACAGACACACTGAGGGAAGTGACGACAGGAGGTCTATTTTGAAATGCGGGACATGTTGATGGTCAGCTGATTGTAGTGAATCCCTTCAGTATAAAAGACATACCAATGTGAGGATGCAAAACGTGAATGTGAATAATTTAGATATTTTCCAAAGTTAAAGTCCCTAGAAGTGTATGATTCAACTTTCTAGTGTTAAAAAAGTTAACAAAAATCACAATAAATCATAAAATCAAATCGCAATACTTAAAGGGACTGTTTGTAAGAATCAGAAATGCTTGTTAACAGCGACACCTGTGGCCGTTAAGTCAACGAAAGTCAGCGTCGGGCTCGCGCTTGTGCTTGCTTTACATAAACATGAATGAGCATCGCTCAAAACAGTGAGGCAACACACGTCAGCTAAAACCACAATATCACTCTATATTTCAGCTGCTTGGCAGTAATGTTAGCTGACCAGACGAAGGTCTCTCCATGAATCACTGCTGATCCTAGTGTCTGCTTTTCCTGCCTCAGCCTCCCAACCGCAGCTTGAGGGAACAGGGGAGACACCGGAGTTTTGGTCAGAGACGATACCGTTTCTCTCTGCGGAGCCCCGTCACTTCACAAGACACGGGAAACCTCTGTTGGTCTGGAGGAGATGCAACAGTTATTTCTGCACAAACGACCACTGTACATTCCCTAGCTTTTCTCAGAGCTAAACTAACTCTTCTGCAGTGTGTAGTGTGCACGCATGCACGTGAGAGCGAAAGAGCGAGAACGAGCGCGGTGTGTGAGTGAAGGCAAGCAGGCAGGCAGAGGAGCAGAGGAGCAGAGTACAGCAGAGACTCCGGTCCTGGACACCAAAGCTACGGTCTACCCCGCGTCCTCCGACCACGGCCAACACTGTTTTGCAAGACGGGCTTCACTAGATAGAACTTCGCAGTTTTGGTGCTTCCGTGTAGTTTGTGTTGGAGTCTAGTCTGAACAGCGTAGCCACCCGCGAGCGCGCATGGGACACCGACCCGGATTTATTTATACGTGTAACAAGTTACAAACAGTCCCTTTAAGAATCTCAATACATATTGAATCTAGTGCACAGGCAGGTCTATTACAGGCTTTGCTGTGAGACTGGGCTGAATAGTTCGTTTTTGAAAAACTAAGTATTCATCCTCTGGAGTTTTATGTCAAACCATTAATTAGTTGTGTTGGACAGACAATGACAACCCTAAGAAATTCAGTCATGGACAAAAAAAAAACCTAGATATATCAGGATGACACACTTCCACACACACACATGGATAATATTTACTCATGAACACACACACACACACACACACACACACACACACACACACACAGAGTTTAAACACACAAGCGTCACCTAAATCCAGATGTTAGAAACCGACAGAAGTGATTCTGAGAGCAGAAACGTCGAATCTGTGCGGCGAGAAGAGACAGACGGCCAGCGAGCGACTCACACACACAATGATGTGACACACACGCACACACATTTGTCACATCATCTGAGCTACACGCATGATCGCTTACCCGCGTGTGTGTGTTTATGTTAGACGAACTCCAATGTGACACGTTCAAGCCGACGAAGCCAAATCAGACAGAAATTTGTCAAATCAGCTGCGAGTCTGATCCTGTGTGTGTATGTGTTTGTGGTGTGAGTCAGCATGCGTTTTGTGTGTATTTGTACAGTAATGAACACATCTGGGTGTATTCATGCTTGCAGCTCCTTATTTTCAGCTTTTTATTTTTCAAAATAACATATAGTTATTTTTTATTATTTATTATTTAAACGGATTTATGTTGTTATATTTGTTGTATTGTGTTCATTGTGTGTTATTGTTTTTACTGTTCTTCTCATGCTAGCATGACATGGTTGGTACCAATGGATTACTTGTGACGTTGAGGAAATTTCTCCACCGGTTAATAAACTTGTGACAACACCGGTGTTACCGATTACACCAGACATTTTACAAGAAAAGATGACGGTCAATATCTGTATAGCGCTTACTTTGATCTTTACAGTCGGGTGGCTGTGTGTCTGGCCCCTCTGGTCCAGCTTTCACTGCGGGGTTTGCAGTGGTCTACCTGACACTGCTGCGCCGCGCACACCGTCTGTGACCGCCCCGTCCTTCGCACGCCGATTACCTCATCAAGGTTATGGTTTAAATCTGAAATATTGCCGAATAGGCGCGTTTGTTTTTCCCTTCGACACCAAATCCTCCGCCATCTCTCGGTCTGTTGACTCTCTCTCGTCCTGTGTGTGAAATCTGTCTCCTGCGGCTCTGAGCTGCGACTCTGTACAGAGCAGACACATTCACTGTCAGTTTGTAGCGTCCGTCGTCCGACTATCTATTGAAAACACGGCGCTGATATGCCAAAATGAACTGAATGGGTTTTATTTCTGTAAAAAAAAGCGTAACGACGGTGGGGGCGGTGGGTACCTAATGTAATCGGTGTGTGCCTGACCACCGTGTAACTGCCGCGACAAGCCTACTTGACATCCGTGTATCATTACAATATTGTCACGCAAAATATCGTGATACTATGCTGTATCGACCCCAAAGTCAGAATGCACACCAGGTCTAGTTTTATTTAGTTTTTATGTACTTGGAGAAACTTTTTCCATTTTCTCTTCATTTTTTTGTCACTTACTGTCTTCACCAGCAGAGGAGCGTGTTTACTGTAAACTGAGCTGAACAGTGAAAGAAGAACAACTTTTATATGCCTGCTAACATGCCATCCAAATGAACACCACTTTAAATTATTAAAAGTTTGACTTTTTTTGTGAGAACTGGTAAAATCTGAAAGCAAGGCAGTGTCTCGTGTGTCCGTGATTGTGTGCATATTATATCTAACAATGTGTGCATGTAAGTAACGGCCTTTGTGAGGTGATGCATGTGTGAAAACCTGAAAATGCATGAATCTGAGCATGAAGCTGTGTGTGTTTGTTTGAGTGTCCCGCGTCCCTCTGCTGTCACACCAACCAAGCCCTATGATTCACCTCCTCATTACCCATCAGCCCTATCACACACGGCCGACCCGGCGATGGTTACACAGCCCAGCGAGCGGCCTTGTTGAACGCAGCTTTTGAAGATGATGCAACACGATGGACGAGCGAGCTAAAAAAAGTGAATCCAGTGTTTTTTGTAAAAAAGCTCTCTGCTCGCGTGCAGCGTAAAACATCCAGACAGGACAGACAGCAGCAGCAGGAGGAAGAAGACGAAGAAGAGGAGGGCTTGAGATGTAGAACATGAAGAAGACAGCAGATACAATCACTTCATATCAGCTGAACACAGAGTTCATCCTGGTTGAGACAGCACGCATCTCTTCAGCTTCACATTTTAAAGGCGCCCTGTTGAGGTTTTATTGCAAACAAAAGTGTTTCACTTTTCATTCTACCTTTCTTCAGTGTCCGAAATTAACTTCTTGAAAAAAATCATAAAAGCGTACTTTTACCGGCCAAAATAATAAATCGCCTTTTTTGTGTCACATATACATTTGTTTCAGTACATTTTATTGACTTAATGAAGTATTAATGTTGAATACAAACTTAAAGAAGAGGCCAGAGCAAAATTTGAAGCAAAATATTTTAAAGCCCCCCTCCAGCCAGTGTTACTTCCTGTTTTTTGGTTAACGTTCTTTATCAAACAGAGAATGGGGGTGCGGTTAATAGTCATACGTAAGTCATTTCCATGGCAACCAGATTGCATCGTTTTTAAACCCAGTTTAGATGAATTAACTGTTTATCAGACCACAAATGAGACAAGAATTAACACAACACGTTGACTCTCTCTCACTCGTTCTCTTCTTCACTGTCTCCTCCTGGCGAGGCGGCCGTCTGGCTGATGCTGCACCGAGGAGCCGCACCGCCGCACGCCCCCCTAAGTGCACCGGAGGACAGATAGACATCTTGCAGAGGTCCGCTGTTGGAAATGCAGTTTCAGGACGTTTTGGAGGTGCACCATCCACCAGCACCGGCTGCTCTTGCCTCAGCTGATTCGTTTATTTCTCTAACGGGACTTTTCTCTTGTTTTCTGTTGGGCTGAAAGTTCTGCTCCCTGTCGTTCGGACCTGTTAGAGGCCCGCAAACCTCCAAAACGCCATTGGCCAATTTCCGTTAATTTATCTCCACCAGGAGGAGACGGTAAAGAAGAGAGCGAGTGAGAGAGACAGTCAGTGTGTTGTGCTAATTCTGCCGGTGGGATTTTGTGTAATTATATGAAATAAAATTTTGTATGTGAAAAGTAATTGAATGTAAAATGTTCATTAAGTTTATGACAAAAAATGTAAAGTTACAAGCTAAAAATGAAATACAAAAATGAAATAAAATGTTCAAGTTACTTAAACAAGGAAAATGTAAAGTTACAAGCTAAAAATTGACGCAAAAATGCAATGAAATGCAATCCAAAATAAATCCATACATACATATGAAGTGATCATATTGTGGTTGGTAGGAAATGTCGCTTGTTTTGAGCTTTTTGGGGGGAGAGTTGCTTCTTTTGGGCTTGTCTCTACAGACCTGGATGCTTGTTTCTACAGACCTGGATGCTTGTTTCTCTCGCGAGATCTGGCGACACTGATTGTGAGCGGTAGCACTATTTATCACAACACCGGCTGTGCCTTCATGTACCATGCACTGCTCGCATGCCACGAGTTTTCTACTTCTGAACTCACCAAACACGTCTTGGTTAGTCTTTCCATTGTTCCAACAATCAGACACTCTGCTTTGGTCGAAATAAATCCTTAATTCACGGAGGAAGAAGTGTTAATATGCCGGCTGGACAGACCGTTTGTATGTAGAGCAGCTGCCCGCGGAGGACGGATCTCCTTCTTCGGAGGCAGACCGTTAAATTAGACAAAATAAAATGACAGAAACCACCCTGCTGGTCTTGGTTGTCTCTCTATGACGTTCATTATAGCACATTTACTCTGTTTCTATGGTAACGGAGGCTCACCCAGTCGGTTCTGGAAGGTTCCCGCCGGTCAACCAAGTAGTGGTCTGTAGCTCTTCAAAGTACGTCACTGTTACGTCACTGTTATACAGAAGAAAAACTCATCTTGCACCTGCAGCCAAAGAGTATAGAAGCAAAGAGGTTAATCTCCGGTGCTTTGTTGACAACGGCCGCAAGATGGCGCTGCCGCCATTTTGTACTAAAAACGCCAATGGCCACGAATGTATAAAGAGACGTCTGTAAATGAGAGGATCATTATCTTTGAGGTAAATCAACTTCCAGTAGGAACACTTAAATAGCCCTCATTTAAATCATTATGTCCTAAATGTTGTAAAATGTACGACGGACTATTAGGGCCAGATTTCGAGAATAAAGTTATAGGTTTAGGAGAAAAACAAGTCGTAATATTATGAGAATAAAGTTATAAGTTTAAGAGAAAAAAGTCGTAATATTATGAGAATAAAGTCATAATATTATAAAGTAGTGACTTGATGTGTTATTTTAGAGGGGAAATAGAGCAGTGTGCCGTCTGTGTGAAAATCAGGAACGTGATCACATTTTTAGATTATAATTTATAGTCTTTAATGCAAATTTTTTGTAATATGTACATATCAATTGTACATTTTGTACATATCTGTCAATGTAAATATAAACTACTCAGTGTATACAGTATATAGACAGCTCCACATGCACATACTGTACCTAATCATCTAGTCCATGTATACTGTATCTATCCAGTGTTTAATTCTTTACACTATTTGTATTGTTTACAACTCACAGAACACTTTATATAGACATTTTATTTTTTATTTTATTCTTATTATTGTATTCTTTTATTCTGTTATTTCTATTCTGTGTAAGTACACTGAGAGAGCTGCATAAAAACCGGAGTCAAATTCCAGATGCATCACTTTACATTTCATATAGACATGCTGCCCTCCTTTGGCAGCAGGCGGTACTGCTGAGTCACTTCATATTATGTTATCATTTGTTTATCAGTTATAAACACATGTTAATAAATATTAATTGTGGGGAATTGTGTTATGTTTTGCTCCCATTCTAGAATAGAAATATATATGTATATGAACATAGAAATAAGTATGTAAAAAATATATGCATTATATCAGAATCGGAATCATTGAGTATGTAACATGTAAATTATGTACATAATGCTACAATATGTATATAATGCTACAGTATAAATACAATATATGTAGAAATATAAGTAAGTACTACAATTTTAAATAATAAAATGAGAATATAAGAAATTTGAAATATGTAAAGATATTTACGTGCAATATATAAAAAATAACCACAGTGCAAATAAGTAAATACAAAATGTGGGATCTATAAATAGGAAATGAATAAGAATATTTCTTGAAATGTACAGTATAAATGCAGTATTAATGACAGTATTGCACCTGTGGTGCTCTGTAGTGCGTCTCGGTGGAATGAGTCTGAATGTACTGAATGTAATACTGATGCTAGATTATAATTTACAGTCTTTAATGCACATTTTTAGGTTATAATTTACAGTCTCCAATGCACATTTTTGCACATTTTTCTTATTGTAATTTACAGACTTTAATGCACATTTTTGCACATTTGTAGATTATAATTTACAGTCTTTAATGTACATTTTTAGATTATGATTTACCATATTTAATGCACATTTTTGCAAAGTTTTAGATTATAATTTACAGTCTTTAATGCACATTTTTAGATTATAATTTATAGTCTTTAATGCACATTTTGTAGGATGGAGACTAAAGACTAATTATTATTATTATAAGTTATTATTAAGTACTACAACTATGATGTAATTTTTAAAAATTATATTAACCTAAACTTTCAGTGTTCAAACAGTAGCATTGATCCTTGTGTGTGTGTGTGTGTGTGTGTGTGTGTGTGTGTGTCAGTGTACTGGGGCATGTCCAAGGCACATGCAGCACACACATTTTCACTATTACAGCTACTGAACCAGCCAATAGGGTCGCAGGAAGGGATGGGAAAACAGCCGCCAATCACACAGCAGAGCGTGGATATGATCCTGCTACTGTAAACCGTGTGTACGAGTCCAAAAACGTGCTCATGTTTACAACAGCTTGTGTGTGTGTGTGTGTGTGTGTGTGTGTGTGTGTGTGTGTGTGTGTGTGTGTGTGTTACAGCTGTAGACTTGTAGAAAGTGCAGTGAGGACATTTTGTCCTCATGTCCTCAAAAGGCTGGTTGTGAAGTATACTTAAGTAAAGTTCAAGTATATATTTCCCAAGGATACTTTATCTAGTAAGTATACTAATATCTGTGTACTATTAGTATACTTTTAAGTGTACTTTAAATGTAAGAATAGTAAACTTTGCGTTCACAACTATTTTACATCTAAGTTGTATTTCTTACTGCAACTATACTATAGTTGCAGTAAGTATAATATACTATAAGTATACTGTTAGTTTACTAGTTCTATACTTGTAGCCCACTTTTTAGTTTATGAAAGTACACTTTAAAATATACTCTTAGTAAACCACTAGTTTAATAGTTTTTATACTGCAAGTATACTATATATTTGTAGCCCACTTTTTTAGCAGAGATGGAGACTTGAGTCTGCAACTTGGACTCGTGATGCACTTAAGTTGCACGCAGAGTGACTTGAGACTTGTCTTGTGATGAATTGAAGTAAATTTTATTTTACAAACTCTCATTCACTTTAACAGGCTACTCTATCAAAAAGTAAGCACAACTACAAGCCAAGTATACCTTTCTGTAGGCTTATAAGGCAAGAATACTTAATTATACTTTTTTTAAAGTACATCTCGATCAAAAGATGTACAAGAAGTACAAGTAAGCCTATAGGCCAAATATACTTAGACTTTACTGTATACTTGTCAGTATGAGCCAAGTATACTTAAGTATACTTTTGTTAAGTATATCTCTGATAAGTACATAAAAAGTAAAAAAGCATACTCTCTTATTTTAAGTTTAAAATAAGTATATTAATAGCACACTTAATAGAAAATATGTCATTAAATATCCCACTTGTGAATTTTGAAGCCTATATGTGTCTTTAAAAAAAAGGCGGTTGCTAACAAGTGGCTAAGTGAGACTACTAAACGTCATCACGGGACGAGGGAACCACCCTTACAAAAAATTAATTTATTCAAGTGTGCTATTAGTATACTTCTTTTCAGCTAAAAATAAGAGTGTATGCTTTCAGATTACTTTTTATGAACTTATCAGAGATAAACTAAAATTATACTTAAGTATCCTTGGCTTCTACTGACAAGTATACAGAAAAGTCTAAAAATACTTGGCCTATACTGAAAAGTATACAGAAAGGTATATTTGGCTAAGTAGTATAAGTTCACTTAAGAAAACTTACAAGTATACTTGCAGTAAAAACTATTAAACTAGTAGTTTACTGAGAGTATACTTTAAAGTGTACTTTCGTAAACTAAAAAATGGGCTACAAGTATATAAACTAACAGTATACCTATAAGTTCACTTGTATTATAGTTCATATTGTAGTTGCAGTACAAAATACAACTTGGATGTAAAACTAGTTGTGTAACTATTCTTACATTTAAAGTATACTTAAAACTATACTTTCATAAACTAAAAAGTGGGCCAATTTAGTCCCAAGAAGTATTGAATTAGTACACTTACAAGTATACTACTAGTACATTGATATTTGTATACTTATTACATAAAGTATACTCATAAAATAAACTTGAAGTATACTTATTTTTTGTAAGGGCAGTGCGATTCTAACTTCCTGTTTGGCCTACAAAAATATGTCATCCCTGCAGCACTCTATGGGTGACGTCATGGAGACTACGTTCACAGTTTATACAGCCTATTGTTAAGACCTGTATTTATTTATTTACACATGTCAGTTTGAGACAATGCAGTGACGCTCATGACCTCAAAAGTCTGTCGTTAAATCATAAAAAGTGTATAAATGTGGTGATCAATCACATTTTCAAAGAAGTTTATTTGTAGCTCATATTAACACCTGTTTGAGCACGTGTGTAAAATGATGACGAGGATGTCCTCCTGCACGAGTGTGTGTGTGTGATACCTCAGCATGATGGCAGCAGGTCGTCCGGTTCACTGACATACCAAACATAGTGTACATTTCTTCTGCATCCATACATGACATTATGCAACACTCACTGTCCCAGATGGCCAGAGTACCATCACATTTCCTGTAAATACTCCTCTTCTTCAGACAATGAACCCTTTAGATTTTAATGACCCCATGACCTGCTGACGTCCATGACTGGAAAGAGTAACTCAGTCATCAGGATGTTGTTTCATATTGTGGTTGTAAAGAAGGTTTTAGTCCGTACAGGATGTGAGAAACCGAAAGCAGGAAAACACAAATTAAATGTCTTTAATTACAAACTTACGCAATAGCTGTAAGACATAAAGTGCTGACTGATAATGGTCCAACAGGTCCCCCAGGACAGTTAGTGGGAGGATACAAGTCTATATTTACTAACATCTAACAAAAGGATGGATGTGAAGCTGTGTTCAGACCAGTCGCCAGGAAGAAAAAATACGTTGGCATTGTACATTCCTGCAAACCACGGATACGTTGAATGTGCACATTTTGTAAAACTTTTTTTTGCAGATTTGGGCGTGTGACTTCGTATATGGAGCGGCCGTTATAGAACAAGGACATGGACATGTCAGGGGAACAAATCAGAGATCAGAGTTTTTGGATTTATTGTTGATGCAACCAACTACACAGCAACTCTTCAGCATAGCGTTATTACTATTAGCGGTTTGTTTAAAGTAGAAGTTTGGAGACGTGTTTCAACGTCTTCTGTTTACTCTGTTACCGTCTATGAGGGACACGGGATTGGTTGGCCCCAAAAGGGGGCGTGGTCATGAGAGAATACTCTGGATGACGTATTGCCGGTCCGATGTAAGGACCTGTCTGAGATGCAACCTTTATTTGGATAAGATTCACCTGTCTTGGAAGTTGAGATATTGTAAAACAGCCATCTTCCCACATTGACTCCTATCTGTCTCTGCAGGGATCCCAAACACACTCAGGTCAAAGCGCACAGAGCAAACAGTGACTGAGCGTCAGCCGGCATCGACTCGTCTCCACGCAGCAGTCCTCGTGTGAGGCTATTTCTGTCCCTCAAACTGTCTGCGTTCCTTCTAGGAAGCTGGCAGCACTGAAACTCCACACTGCTGACTGACTGTTTGGACTCTGAATATAGAAGCTGAGCACATTGACAACGTGATGCTGCAAAGTCCCTCCTCTTGTTTGTTTAGTTTTTAATCTGGTGCCAGACCTCTGAATCGCTGCCCAAAATTCTGCTCTGGTGTCGTGCTCACTGATGGACACTGTCTGACTGGTTGAACTGAGCCAATCAGAGCTTTCTAGGTTCTTGGAATTAAGAATATTGGTGGAATAATATTGTTCGTAATGAGCCGATTGCTTCGTTCCCGGTATAGCAGCCCAGTCGCTCACCAGATTGTGAAATAGTCACGAAATTTAATGTATTGATTTGTGTACATAGACACGAATTTCACATTTTTCGTGACAGTCAGCACAAAATCAGTTTGTACGTAATCCACATAATTGTGAACCGGGAAGTATTAAGAGCAGCGAACTCCACGTAGGGAGGAGGTCGGGGTGGATGGGTGGGTCAAAAAACACAGGACATTCACCCAGGAGACCGCCGTTCATGTCCCGTGTGAAACCAGAAGTCGTAGTTGATTTAATTGTCACATAACTTCCGTACTTAAGTTACGGCACTTCCGCTGTCATTTTAACCCAAACTGCGATCTTTTCCTAAAGCTAACTAAGTAGTTTTGTTGACTAAGCCTAGACAAGATCTTTTCGTAACGTAACGTAACGTAACGTAACGTAACGTGACGTGACGTAACATAACGTGACGTAACGTAACAAAGCAAAGCAACGTAACAACGTAACCCACATTGCCACGTGGTTAACGTTGAGAAACGATTGGTTAGCAACAGAACTACTTGGTGAAGGAAAAAAAATCATGGTTTGTGTTAAAATAATAACGTAAGAACGTAACGTAAGAACGTAACGTAAGAACGTAACCTAACAATGTAACCTAACAACGTAACCTAACAACGTAACCTAACAACGTAACCTAACAACGTAACCTAACAACGTAACGTACAATGCCACGTGGTTAATGTTGAGAAACGATTGGTTAGGTTTAGGCAACAGAACTACTTGATGAAGGGAAAAAAATCATGGTTTGTGTTAAAATAATAACATAAGAACGTAATGTAAGAACGTAATGTAAGAACGTAACGTAAGAATGTAACCTAAGAACGTAACGTAACAACGTAACCTAACAACATAACTTAACAACATAACCTAACAACGTAACCTACAATACCACATGGTTAACGTTGAGAAACGATTGGTTAGGTTTAGGCAACAGAACTACTTGGTGAAGGAAAAAAATCATGGTTTGTGTTAAAATAATAATGTAAGAACGTAATGTAAGAACGTAATGTAAGAATGTAACGTAAGAATGTAACGTAAGAACGTAAAGTAGGAATGTAATGTAACAAGGTGTATAAAATAAACGTTTGTATAACAAGAGATGAATGCGTACGAACTTGTCAAATTTACAATCCAAACATACGTCAGATTACATTGAAGTCTATGGGATCTATGGGAAGTACCCGTATGTGCCGGTCTGATGTATTAACCGTATGATGTATTATCTAATGTCATATAACACGGCCAAAATGTGTTTTCATCCACCTCTGCAGACTTCTGTTTCCTTAATTAGCACCACACTGATCTACTTTCTTACACATGTGCTCTAAAGTGGCCTTCGTCTCTGTCACCGGTCATAAATAATGACACTCATCGCTGCTCAGAAAGAAAACGCAGTTCATGGAAGCACAAATATAGAATTTTGTACCAAAGATACTAACTTGATATTTCTAATCCAGACTGCTGAAGCATCATGTTATCTACAGATCAATGCACTTTTCATAGATTGTGGATTTTGTCCTCGTGTTAGCAAAAACAAAAATCTGGACCTGTCCTTTAATGTTGTCACGTTTCCAGTGTGAACACGCTGTATGTATATTTAAAACCTGCTTAGAGTCCGTGTTTATTCTTGAACTTGGAGAGAGACTGACGGTGCAGTGAGGGCCGAGTCAGGGCCAACCGCCAACTGTTGATCAGATAACAGAGGGCAGCAGGTCCATCTCACTCTGTTTGTGTGTTTGGCTGATTCACTCTTGTTTTGTTGTTTCAACAGAAGTCAAACCAGGATAAATTAGTAGTTTTAACACAACACAAAAGTCAAGTCAGTTTAAATATGGTGTTTATGTTGTGATAAATAACTCGTTAACGCTAATTTCTTTTAATGCCACTAATTAAATTTATGCAACTTGCGACATCGATATTTCTGAGGTTGTAGTGGGCTCAGTTTTAAAGCTAGAGTGAAGATACTGGCATCATATGAAACAAGAAAACGTAAGGAATCCATTGGTACCAACCAGGTCATACTAGCCAAATAACGCTCTAAACTTACACTAGCTTTTAAGAATGCCACGATAATGCGCAAGTAGGGTGACCAGATCCCAACAAACTAAATGTGGGACAAAGAGAATGTTTGTGTGGGACAACGTGGGACACGTTACCAAGGCTGAGAGGTAAATAATAAACATTTCTATTCTGCCCCTTATCTTGTAACATCTCCACGCTTTGCCCGAATGCATCCATAGATCGGCACGTCTCTTTTTGAGACTTGGCCACTCCCACCTGCCCGTCCTCCCGCCATGAGTATCACCTCATCTGGTTATCCTCCTCACTCACCTGTTCTTTTTAGTTTTTGGGGGCTTTTATTCCTTTATTGACAGAGACAGAGATAGTTTTTGAAAGGGGGAAAGAGAGGGGATGACACGCAGCAAAGGGCCACAGGTCGAATTTGAATCCTGGGCCGCTGTGGTAAGGACTTAGCCTTGTAGGACTCCCCAGTACATTCACCGGTCCACATCCACTAGCTCGCTGCCAGATTGTCTTTGTGCTCACGCCTAGCTTTCCAGCGTTTCCTTGTTAGCTTGTCTTTGATCTTGTTCTTCCGTTTTTGTATTTCGGATTCTGCTTTAGCCTGACCCCTTTGTACTTTGTAACTGCCTGCATTTTTTCCTAAGTAAAGACTTTAACTTTGCATCTGCCTCCTGAGTCGTGCTCTTGAGTTCTCTGACAGATCTGTATTGCCTTAGATGAACAACTATTCCTGTTGCTATGCTGTAGTTTTCCCTCTCTGTTACTCTCTCCTCCTTCACTCTCTGGACCATGTGCTCTCTCTCCTCCACACTCAACAACAACAACTCTAAGCCCTTAATGTGAGGAGAGAGAGGAGGGAGAAATTCTCAGAAATTGTAACTGACTGCCACAAGTGCATCGTCCACCAGCAGGCAAACAGAGATAAAGTCAGAGACCTGCAGGTCAGAGACACTGAACTGAAGTCAGCTGCAGACGGAGAACGCTGAATATAAAGTCTGCAAGTGTCCTGTTTGGGTTTCACTTACTACAACAAAGAGAAATAAATAAAGTAGTCAGAGGTTTACTGCATATGGCAAGCCGTTTTAACATTTAATAGCTAAGCTTGACTATCTCGAATTAGCATTAGAGATATCAACAATTGCATTTTGACTAGTCAGAATTCTTATTCCAGATATCTATCACGTCATTGTGACAAGTCAAAATTGTTGTCATGACGTTGCTCATCAAGGCTTCCCATTGGATATCGGCCCAACAAAGCATCTGAACAGTGTTAGCAGAGGCTTTTGCTAACTTGGATAGTTCAGTAAAGTTGGAAAGATATTCCCAGACTTCCCGGATCAATAACTCATAAGTTGTTAAAACAGCTAACGAGGGCTCTTTCTAACCGTAGTGAGGTAGACAACGAGCTACAACCTCATTTTAATCGCAACGAGCCTTTAGTGTTAGTTAGCTAGACACATAACATCGGTCTCTATGTGCAGCCGGCTGTGAGACGAGCGGTCGGGGACCGCTGTGGATCAGATAGTTAGAAAACGCCATGAAATAGAAAGAGCTCATCATCGAGGAATCTGTGGCCAACGAGAGCTTTGTTCACTAGAGACTTTATAAACTCGTACTGCTGCAGTGCAGCGCCATCGTATGTTTGAATAGCTTCCGCCTCCCGTCCCATCCCGCCCCCTTCTGACCTAACTACAGATATCTGCAACGTCATTTCACCTCGTCAAAACTCTAATTCTAGATATCTGTAATTACATATCTCTATATCTCTATCTCTAACTCCAGTTAGAGACATCATTGACATTTAGAACGTCAGTCTGACTAGTCAAAATTTTATTTTTGATATCTAAAAAGGACAATATAGATATCTGGAATTGAGGGGAATTAAATAAATCTTGAACTGGAATTCTGACTAGTCATAGTTGCGGATCACGGAGATCCGCAACTGAATTGTGGATATCTGTAACGAGAAACCCCATACACATGAATGAAAAAAGTAGTTTGAATCGTACTAGTCAAAATGTAATTTCGGATTTCTAAAATTAGAGTTTTGCCTCATCAAAATAGAATTAGGGATATCTTGAATTAGAGTCTTGACTAGGCAAAATGATGTTGCAGATATCTCTAATGAGTAGCCTGTCTAGCTATTACATGTTGAAACGGCTTGCCATACACTCACAATCTCAAGCCTCTATAAAACAATAACAAGAGGGAGGGGGAACAGATTAGGTGTGTGTACTAATATCCCTCCTCCTCCCTGGAGTATTTCCCATGATCCCCTGCTCCCTGTTGGTTTCTGTTTTGACGATGCGGTGACTCACTGAACAAAGGAAACCAGTCAGACGTCTGAACGATGAGGAAACATGAGACTGATTCTGTGTTGTTTACATTTACTGAGTTTCATTCTCATTTAAATGTTGGTGTATCTGCCTACTTTGATTAAATTATGCAGACAAACTGGTTCATTCTCTTTGAGATGGAACCGACGGTGGATGCTGTTGTTTGATGTTAAATGTGATTTATCCGTCTATCTTGTTTTATTTCCGTTTCAACGTTCATTCTTGACATTGGAACCAGTAGATTGATAAAAAATAAAATGAACTGAAAGTCCACTTATTAGCTTTTTTTCAGAGCTTTCAATCACATCTTACTTTCTTCCTCAGTAGATAAGGTCTCCTCGGTCAGTAAATGGACTTGTATTTATATAGCACTATTCTAGTATTCCGACCACTCAAAGCGCTTTACACTACATGTCAGAATTCACCCATTCATACATTGATGGCAGAGGCTGCTAAGGTGCCAACTTTGTCCATCAGGATTTAATCTAAATACTCATTCACACACCGATGGCTATGCCTTTGGGAGCAATTTGGGGTTAAGTGTCTTGCTCAAGGACACATCGACATGTGACCCGGAGAAGCCGGGGTGGACAACCTGCTCTACTCTCTGAGCCACAGCCGTCCGTATGTGTTTTACGTAGTTTACTTACTTATTTTAAGCCCAAACATGAAGTTTTCCCTTACCTTAAATAAGTGTTTTTCTTGCCTGAAACTAACTGCGGACGTTTGCGTGGCGTAAAAGGACAAATGGCTAAAATGCATACTCATGACTCGCGGAATATCCTTGTAATCATGTGGTATTTTACGCCTTCCAGTGAGACCGGGTTGCCTCGGTTGTCATGGAGATGGCTTAATTGTAATCCTACACCAGAGACCATATATAACATATACAACCACCCGTTATTATGTGACTGAAGTTCCACATCTGTGTCACAACTGGGTGAACTCCAGCCGCCATCCAACAAACACAAGGCTTTCATCCAGGAGACCGCTGTTCGTGTCCCGTGTTCACAACATCCAGTCACATTTTCCCTTTACAAACATGGTCATTTTAAGAACAACCATTTTTCCAAACTAATCGTTTTTGTTTAATTCACAACATTAAACACTTAAAAAATGACGTTGAGTGGTCTGACAAAGCGTCAGTATGTGATGAGTTGGGATGAGAACGTGTTAAATGGGGTTGAAAGCAAATATGTGGACCTTAAGTTTTTCTAGCAAACAATTCAAAATACTTTTGTTTCTGTCCCTCACGTGGGTTTGCAACAACAGCAATTAAGTGGTTTTGTTGCCCTAAACATAACTGCGACCGTTTCACGGCCGCGTGAAAAGCCTAAAATGCGTCATCATGACACACGGAAATGTCCTTAAAATGTCGTGCTATTTATACGCCTTCCCATGACGTCAGGTCCAGTTACCACATTACAGATTAAACACCTCAACAGTATAAAGTAGTTAA
The DNA here is from genome assembly GCA_916700995.1 of Hozukius guyotensis. Lineage (NCBI taxonomy): Eukaryota > Metazoa > Chordata > Actinopteri > Perciformes > Sebastidae > Hozukius > Hozukius guyotensis. The sequence goes on from CAKALU010034780.1 coordinate 20,923, forward strand.
AATTCCATGTAGTTCCACCTCGACCAGCACATCAAATCAAAGTGCTGCTTACATGTTAATATATTATAGTATTTAAAAAACATTATATTTTAATGTAACACTATGAAAGGGGCCATTCTGCACAATGAGTACTTTTACTTTTGATACTTTGGTACATTTTACTGATATTATTTATGTACTTTACTTTGAATACAGGACTCTTACTTGTAATGAAGCCATTTCACACATATTGTGACCACTGTGAACAAATAATAAAACAACTGAGGAAATATCTATTTTTAAATGATGTCTCCGTTTTATTGAGCTTTCAGTTTGTGACTACAAACCTTAAAATGGTTCTTCACATCTCTCATCATAACCACAAATGCCCCGTTAGACCCGACTGAATCAGCGTTTGTTTTTCAATCATTCATTATATTAAGTGTTCTAAAATTAGGATCCGTTCATTAAAGTGAAAAACATGAATTTGCATAAATATCTGTCCTGCTGATTCATTAGATATCAGCTCCGACCAACACAAAGAGACCTGGCTGTGTCCCAGAGGAGCCATTAGTTCCTAGCACTGGCGTCTCTCCGGGGACACGTTTGATTGTTGCGCCACAGAGCAACGACACAACTGCTTCCTCCTCTGAGGAGGATGTTTGTCTTTGTCTTTGTTAGAAGTGGATGTGACACCTGATGCAACCTCACTTATTAAACTGTTGTTGTTGTTTACAGAAGAGTGGCGGAGCAGTCGGATGCTTCGCTGGCGTCCACAACAGGTTTACAGTGAGTGAGCAGAAACACACTAAAGGAAAGGGAACAAGCATAATAGGTCCCCTTTAAAGTGTGTTTACCTTTACCAAAAAGAGGTTTATTCAAGTGTGCTATTAGTATACTTATTTATTATTAGAGCACTGACCAAAGGTCGGCGAAGGCCCTATTGTAATTGGTCCGTTTCTTCTTCTTCTTATTATTTGTAGGACAAAGTAATCGCATTTTTGAGGGGCTGAAGGTGCTCGGAAACTGAGCAAATTTTGCACATGTGTCAGGACTGGTGAAAAATTTTATATTTTCTGGGTCTCTTGCTCGGATGTGACAAAATGGTTCGATAACGCCCCCTAACAAATCGCTAAAATTGAGCCCCTCATTGTGGTTTCACCTAGAAGTATGAAATTTGGCAGGTATACGCAACATGTTGAGACATACAAAAAAGCCTCTTGGAGGTATACGGTAAACAGTACTCGTGCATTGATATTAGTATACTTACTACATAAAGTATACTTCGGGGAAATATACTTGAACTTTGCTAAAGTATACTTCATAAAATAAACTTAAAGTATACTACTTTTTAAGGGTATAATCGGCTAAAAGTCACGGTTAGGTTGGTTTCACTATGACTTAACTGGAAACGCTGTAAAAGTTGATTTACTAACAGTCATAAAGGAGATAATAATGTGATGAAAATGGTTGTCGTTCTCTGTAATGTCTTATCAGTTGTATGAAATCGCATTAACACTTCCATAAATATCTCTTTAATAAATCTGAGGTGAGCGGGGGACGTTGACAGGATGAAGCTAATGTTTGAGATCAGAGTTTGATGAACTCATGGTAAATATTTCAGCGAATCCTTTCAGACAAAACAAACAGCTGCTGGCTGATGTTCTGCTGAGCTGAGCAGGGGTTAAAGCACCAACGGTGGACATGCTGTGGTTTGGTTGTTTATATAACACAGTCAGGACATAACTTACACAGCACACACACACACATGAAGACACACATGATGCAGCTGGTAGGTATATTGCTGAAACTATGCAGCTTTGTTGGGACTTTATCACATTTTATGACAGTAAATGATAATTGATAATATGATGATTGATGCACTATGATCACACACACACACACACACACACACACACACACACACACACACACACACAGCAGTGAAGTGATTACAGCCAGTACAATGTGTTCTGCTGAGCTGTTACATGTCTTTTCTTTCAGTTTTTGTTGTTAACTGTGGTTAAACTGTCGGCCATGTTTGAACACACTGCTCTGACATGGAGGATCAAAGCTGGTTACCACCCACACACACACACACCCTCTAAACCATCAGCAGAGCCATGAAGCAACTTCTAATATATGTGCCTAATATCACTTTTGATACAGTGGGGTGAATGGGATTTTATCTTCTCAGCCTCACCTAACTGGAACCACCTGACCAGGTAAGTACAGGGTGAGCTAAACCGAGGAAGCATCCTGATTCACACAGAATAATGAACAGACCATTAATACAAGATCTCTCAGTTAGTGCTGACATCTCAATCTATCTAGGGGGCACTCACACATACCGATGAGCCCACCAACCGTTATAGAATGTCATTTACTGCAGAACTATCTTACTTATATCATCCTACATCTGCTCCTCCCTTCTAAGAGGACATCATGAGGCAAACCTGTTTGCACTTTCCTTGATTGAGCTGCTGAGCAGCTGATCTACCCCCCCCCCCCCATCCCAGACAGGACAACAACATCCTGTGAACCCGTAAAACAAATTATTAAACGAGCTGGTGTCATCTATACACACTATTTGCCACTGAATCAAATAAATGGAATCATTGGACTGAAATCAACAATCAAGCAGACACAAAACACTGTTAGTTTTGGGGAGCAGGGCCCAGAAAAAAAGGGAGAGAGGCAACCTTTTCACAAGTACCCGTATGTGCCGGTCTGATGTATAAAAAAGAAAGTCAAATTACCTAAAAAAATAGCTAAAATCAGCAAAATTTTGTATTTTGAAAATGGTGTTTTTGATAACAATAAACTATAGTCTATTCACTGGTGCTCATATTAGGTCACAGTAGGTCCAGAAATGGAAACAATATTGTTTTTATAAATTGTGTTCATTATAAACAAAAGTTCTGTAATGTTTGTTTAAGTTAAACAATGGATGTACGGCTTAACTTGTGGGCTGTTTTGATCTGTTTTTTAGGGCTGTCAAAGTTAATGCAATAATAACACGATAACGCAAATTTGTTTTACTGCCACTATGTTTGTGAAGGTTCTCAGTCATCCAGATCATGGTATCCGAGTAAGGGTTAAACCAGCAGCAACTGGACTTGGTTTAGATTCACTTTGGTGAAACCAAACAACCACTAAACAGATGGATGGCTCAACACAAACGACCCAACTCCTCAGGTTTAGACTCAGCAGTCTATTTACACCTGAAGGACAAGGGACACTCTTTTGAGGACAATAACGTGCATATCTTGGACAGGGAGGAAAGATGGTTCAAAAGAGGAGTGAAAGAGGCCATCTATATGCTAAAGTAGAGAAGCCATCACTCAACAGAGGAGGAGGCCTAAGGCATCCCCTATCGTCCACCTACAATGCTGTCCTGGCATCCCTGCCCAGGAGACTAAACAACCATTCACACTTGACCTCACCCGACAGTCATTCACACTAGGTATTATCTGACTCAGACGACCCTTAACTACAGTGGTCACACCTAGGAGCACCATTGTACGTACTGAGTGGTTTCTATTATCCTGCTAACGACCCCACAGAGGTGAAATTCCTGGGTTCCCCTACCATTCAGCTTCAAGCTTCTTGGATGAGAATTGAAACGTCTTCAAGAATCTAAACCAAGTCCAGTTGCTGCTGATTTAACCCTTACTTGTTTATTGCCACTAATTTCTTTAACGCGTTAATGCAACTGCGATTTTTATGTTGTAGCGGGTTTTCAGTTTTAAAGCTAGAGTGAAGATACTGGTATCATATGAAACTAGATGACATAAAGAATTGTCATACTAGCTTGTCGTGAAGAAGGTTAAATAACGCTTCAAACTTACTCTAAATTTCGGCGAGGAAAAACTGTCATGGCCATTTTTAAAGGGGTCCCTTGACCTCTGACCTCCAGATATGTGAATGAAAATGGGTTCTATGGGTACCCACGAGTCTCCCCTTTACAGACATGCCCACTTTATGATAATCACATGCAGTTTGGGGCAAGTCATAGTCAAGTCAGCACACTGACACACTGACAGCTGTTGTTGCCTGTTGGGCTGCAGTTTGCCATGTTATGATTTGAGCATATTTTTTATGCTAAATGCAGTACCTGTGAGGGTTTCTGAACAATATTTGTCATTGTTTTGTGTTGTTCATTGATTTCCAATAATAAATACATACATTTGCGTAAAGCAGCATATTTGCCCACTCCCGTGTTGATAAGAGTATTAAATACTAATCTCTCTTTAAGGTACATTTTGAACAGATAAACAATGTGCAATTAATTTGCGGTTAATCACGATTAACTATTTAATCAATTAACAGCCGTACTGTTTTTACATCCTTCACTTGAAGGCAAGTCACGTATAGCTGTTTGAAATGATTTGCAGCAAGTTGTTACCACAGATACTTGTATAGGAAAGGACAGAGAACAGTCACAGCTCTCCAGGAATATAAGAACTGTATTGTTTGGTTAAAAACAAAGCTGACAAAGTGAAAAATACTCCATCTGGGATCCAGTCACTTGATAAATTGCTCAGATTAAGGAAACTGGTAGGTCTGTTGCAGGGCGGGAGGGACACTGGCTGCTTCCGAACACAAAGAACTCCAGTCAGCAAAACGTTACACACACAAACACACGTATATAAAACAGTGTTATGTAACTCCAGTCAGGGGCCTGAGTTTTCTGTACATTCAGAGAATCAGTAACATGAGGTGAAGCCATCAGGTCGCTGTGGCCAAGCAGGAGTTTCACAAACTCTCATTACTTATTCCCGGTTATCAATCCCACAATGGTACAGGGGTGGAACGAGGCGTGGAGGAGGAAGGAGGGCTCAGAGAAACTACTTTTCATTCCTTACTTACATCTGGGCCTCAGGCCAGCTCATGTTCATCACACATACGAAGCACGTGTTGTCTCGAGTACTTAAAGACGTGTCAGACGTGTAATTTTGAAGGCATGAAATGGTGATTACCTCAGTGTGACCTACTGTGAAGCAGGAGAGGCGTATTATGTTTACTTCTTGTTTAACAGTTGTAATAAAAGTTGTCGGTACCTTTGTGTTACACTACATGGCCAAAAGTATGCGGACACCTGAAGTCTAAAGCCAAATGTGGTAGTGTGAGATGTGATTGTGACATCATGAGCATAGAGAGGTGAAGTCTCGCCCCTTCCAGTGGACCCCATGGGACCTTATTTTTGGAAAAAATATGAACGATAGTCAACGGAGAGGTCAGTGCTCTTTGCAGGGTGCCATGCCAATATCCCAAAACCAAGTAGTCCGAAAAATGCCCCGTTTTTCCGACAGCCCTTTATTCAAAAGACAAACGGACATTGTTTTGATGTCACCGGACCTTCGTGATCCGTGATCTCGATCGTTTAGCGTAAGGTGTTCATAAAACTCAGTCCAAGCCGTCTTAAGTCAGTCTTTTTCTCGTCTTTGACGTTCTGAGTTCTGAGTTAACAAGTTTAATATTATCTTAAGTTCAATCACGCAAACGTAATCAACAACCAATAGGAGCGATCTCTCCAGCACCAAACAGGAAGCAGCAAACGGGGTAGAAAGTAAACATGGAGGAACTGGTGAGTATGCTATAGCTCGCTAGCTAACCACTGTCCCAAACGGGGCTATTGTCAAGCTAGCTTTAGCTACTGGAATGTTTGCTATTAGCCTACGAGCTAACCGTACGTAACTGCTGGCTTCAATCATATGAATCTGGCTGCAGTACTCGCTCTCTCTCTTTCTCATATATACGTGTGTCCATTTATATGATTGAAGATAGCAATCTTCAGCTGAAACATACAGTTAGCTCGTAGGCTAATAGCAAACATTCCAGTAGCTAACGTTAGCTTGCAAGTAGCTCCATTCGGAACAGTGGTTAGCTACCTAGCTAGCTATAGCATACTCACCGGGGATTTGGAGGGCTGCAGCAGTTTCTGTCCACTTGTTTCTTAACAGTTTTTCTTGTAAAGGAGCAGCAGGTGACATCATCTCTAAAGGAATCTAGTTGTAGTCTTGTAAATAGTGACCCCGCAACATCCCCAGTCTTTGCAAAATATTATAGGTTTGTTACTAAAAACTCTGAGATTTAAGACACTCATTGTCTTTTCAAAGTCTCCTAGGGTATGGTAGGCTACATAGTGTATACATGGATGCCATGTTTGAACCTTTTAGTGTGGTGTAGGAACTCAGTTCTATCAGCTGAGTGGCCCTCAGTCAGACTCGGAAACATGTTTTAATAGCCCAACAACAACTTTTCTGTTAATTTTTCTGTTAATAATTGAGGCTGTGATTATGTTTCTGTGAATGTTTACAACACAGGCCTGCAGGCTGTGTCGTGGCACAGCAACAAATAAATCCTCTGATATTACTTCCTGCCATGTGCAACCTCCTCACATTCCTCTGAGAGAGAGCAAGGGGTGTGTCTCAGAGAGGCAATGTAAAAATGGCCTCTCTCTCTCTCTCTCTCTTTGAATGGAGGAAACAAACTCGCTGAACCTAAGCTGCTGGCAGCCCTCCAACTGCTATCAAAGTTGATCCTGTGGCTGAAAGGCCTGTTTTCTTTTCTGCTCGCTCTCCATTCAGCTCAGCCGGCTTCAGCGGCACCACGGCCTGTTAAAGTGAAGCATGGACAGTCAAAATAATGATCACAAATGGAAAGTTTAAAAGATTTGTGGCAACCAAGGAGGATCCAAATTTAAAGATAGACTTCCTAAATTAGACACAGTGCCTAATAGCTTCTAAAACTTCATGGAGCTGGGAATAAACTTTAGAAATGGATTTCACAAGAGCTGGTTTCTCCCCCTAGTTAAAGGATAAGGCTGTGAATATTCAATATTTTTCTTCCTGTCAACAAATCCTATGTTCTCCGTCTCTCAGCACTGTCTGACTTCCTGTCTGTAGCTCTCAGCTCAGAGAAGACGCTCATGTTTTAAAACACCTCACAAATATAAACATTCATTCAGTATCAAACAAACAGGAGGAAAAAGTGCATTTGTCTGGGACTATTTTCAGCGGCGGATTAATCCACATTTGGTGCTCTAATAAGTATTTGTGGTAGCAAGATGGTGTTTAGTATGTGGGATTGAGTCAATCTAAACTACCAACACAGTCTCACGGCAGTTTCAAGAAATAGTCACGAAATGTAATGTAGTTGATTCGTGTACATAGACACTAATTTCTCTTTTTTTTGTAACGCTCAGCACAACATTCAACAACATATTTTTTGTGCCTTTTTTCTACGAATGTCCAGCAACACGTGACGCACGTGTCAATTCTTCTTCTTCTCTCTTCTCCTTAATTTCTGCTCCAGTCTTTTCTAAATAAAAATATAGGTTTAGGAAAATATTGACTTGGTTAGGCTTAGGCAGCAAACTACACAGTTAGGTTTAGGAAAAGATTGCGGGTTGGGTTAAAATAACACCGGAAGCGGCGTAACTTCCGTACGAACGTTACGTGACAAAAACTACTTTGTTAGGTTTCGGAAAAGATCGTGGTTTGCGTTAAAATAACACCGGAAGTGGCGTAACTTAAGTACGGAAGTTACAGACAGTACAGTGTGAGCGCATAAATCGTGAGTTTTGGCTTTACATCGCAAACGATCTACTCGTACAGTAGGAGTATGAACAATATTTCAAAAATCGTACAGTGTATGTCCACTTTAGTCTTGTTCAAGCTCTCGAATATTTGTCTGAAAAGATAAGCCTTCAGACTGGACTTCCTGGTTTGTATTTCAACACCAACTGGAAGATTATTGTTGGTCTGAATGAGTTCCACAGTTTACCTCTTTATTTACACCCTGCCTTATAAATACAGAGGAGCCTCCACAGCTGTGACTTCATGACAGGCCCTGAGTCCTGCAAGACCAGAACCTGACCTACAGTATGACCCCCTTTAGGCTCGCTATAGGCTCCAACGGAGCAGTGTTTTCTATGTATGTTGTTATTTGATTAATCCCTTCCTTAGATCAACTGATGTTTATCTCACACACACACTGAGGGATTACAGAAGGTCTCACAAACAAAGAAAGAGGATGAGGTCACACACACGGCGTTCCTGTTATGGTGGTGCGTTCAGGGAACCTGTGAGAGCAGCAGCTGCTGTTGCTGACAAACAGGAATTGTATTTGCGTGGCGGTGGGGCTGTTTACCACCGCCGCTGACTCACATACAGGAAAACATGAAAGACAGAGGAAATGTGTGACCCACTTTTCTGCCAGCTCACTTCCTTGTGTTGTGAGCCGACTTTTCAGTGTAAAGACACAAGTACCCAGTAGTGGAAGTTTGTTCATTTTAGTCTTGATTTTGTGCAGTTTTGGGTTTACTTATTCAATATATGCAGTGTTGAAACACAAGCAGACACACTAACAGGAACACTTTAATACATGTGCAGTCTAGTAGGCCTACAGCAGCTTACAAGCTTATGTTTTTATATTCTTCAGACTCTGTCGGGGAGGTTTTGATTCAACTCTAATGTCGCATTCACACCAAGAGCGAAGCGCACAAGTTGGACCGCCGGGACATTTGTGTTCATTCGCTCTAGACATGCTGGAGAGTGGGAAGTGAGTGGTGAAGCAAGATAGAGAGAGCGGCGGCGACGGGAGCGAGTAACGTTATCGACTCCTGCCCAAGCAGGAAAAGTTAACAGAGTTTGGTTTGTCCGTTGTGGGCTACTGTAGAAACATGGCGGACTCCGTGGAGAGACGACCCGCTCCAAAGAACGTATATTGCCAAGAAGTAATAGTCATTAGTTTGTTCCATTGCAACATCAGCGCCCAGCAGCAGAGCTATTGTCATATTTAATGTCTCTACTGAAATATCCTGTGTTGAACAATAATAATATTATAAATATGCATACTATTATAACTATTTACACTTCCACCATTTCAGACTGAAAGCGAGTACCAGACGCCAGTAAAACGTCCACTTACAACGTGCCGTACAAAAGTAACACAAAATTATTTCTATTCTATTGTCATATTATACCAAAATGGCCTGTGTTGAACAATAAAATATTATAAATATAATAAGCGTTTTCAGTCCAAAATGGCGGCAGCGGCACAGTTTCGTCTCTTTGCTTCTATACTCTTTGCCCGCTGCCTATGTAGATATAAACAGCTCATTCTAAGCTAACGAAAACATGATTCTTATGATCAGGTGATTATAAACTAAAGAAAACATATTTATTAATATTATATTCCATTTCTACCAATATATCCCCCTAAATGGTACACACTGGTCCTTTAATACAATCTTTATTCAGCACTTTTACAACCAGACAGATAACAGAAGTAAAACAGATAACAAACACAGCCCAAATGAAATATCACATTTCACATATTTGAAATTAAATGCACTATAAATACACCATTGTTATAAACAGCACAGTAGTACAAAATAAAATATATGTTATGCTATAAACTGCTTGTTTTGACTTGGAGAGGTCACCTAAGTGTTGTTTGTTTTCTGTTTCAGGAAGTGATGGCAGTTTATCTTGCTTTCACTCCCAACTGCCACAACCTCACTGGAGACCAGTATGACTGGACTCATGCTGCTGCCGCCATTGACACACACAGGAAACGTGAGCCGGTTCCCTCTGATTGGCTGACATACCACATGGTGGCTGTGATAGTAGCTCCTTGTATGGACATGAGGGCTCTCTCTCTGACTGGAGCATCAGGTTTAGCCCGGCTGCTGTTTCTCAGAAACAGAAATGTACACCGTGTTCTCCCACAGACACACACCCTCCCTCCACTCCTATTGTCAGTGTGTACACGCTGGACGCCAGCAGCAGCGCCTCACATTTACACATCACACCCACAGCCAACTATTTAAACTGCAACCATGTATTTACACATAGATTATAGCCTATTACAGACTACTTTTGGTGTCCAGCCAGAGATACAGTATATGATTTTATTACATGTTCAGTATGATGAGATGTGTCTGATTTGAAGTGTTTGTTTAGACAAATGAATCATCATTGTACATGTATTATTTGACCTATCAGATGCTGTGACTGCAAATGTTTTATCGTCCTTTATCGCAGACCTTATTTTGATAGCCAAACATGATGCATCCTTTGTGTTTCCAAGTGGAATTTGTGACTAATCTTAATACAACGGAGACAACATTTTTGATAAAGCCTAAGCAGGCATCACAATAAAATGTGTGATAATAAAGTATGTTTTGACGTGGCAATATGGCTGCAACTCCTGCACATAATTTGGTGCAACAATGGGTTTGATTCGGTGCTTATATACAATACATTTCAACATATATTCTGATGTATATTCAGCATGTGCTCGTTTATAAATTAACACGTTTGGACACTTAAATACAGATTCATGTTTCATAAATAAATGTGTTTGTTTTGCTTGGACAGACAGCAGCAGCAGCAGAGCAGACAGTTATGAGTTATGTAATGTCCATTTGAAGGGGAGCAGTCCAACTCCAAAACGTGGTCGGGTTGAGGTAAACCGGATCACCGGTAAAACAGCGTAAACGATCGTTTTATGTATATTTTTGCGTTAAATAATTGTTAATTATTGTTTGAATTTATAAAATATAAGTCCGTTAATTCATTACTTGAATCATTTATAGCAGTGTGATTTATTTTGGTTCAAAAAACACCCCTCCTCTTTTGCAGGGAACATGGTTCAGCCCAGGACGCGTCACCCATTGTTTACAAATGAACTGTGTTGCTGGTTCCTGCCGAGCGGAGCGGCGTGGTGAAGAGCGAGGAGAAGAGAGGAGCAGAGCAGCCAGCGGCTCTCAGTCAGTCAGACACACAACAACAACAACACTGAACTCACTCACACAACACCGACTACAAGCCGCAAGCATGCCGTGTCGGAAGGAGAACTACATCTTTTTGGAGCAGTCCGTCACCGTGGACTCTAAAGAAGTGGACGCGCTGGTGGTGAAGATTGGCGAGGCGCTGCAGCTCCACAACAACAACAACAACAACAGCGGCGGCGTCCACCACCACCACCAGAAGAAAACGGTGTCCGTGTCCATGTCCTGCCTGCACGGCGGGGTCAAACCGGTCAGCGGTTTGAGCTCGGGAGCCTCTCCGGTGCAGAAACACCAGGGTTGCTGCATGCGGCTCCGGGGACAGCACCGGGGACACCACCGGGGGAGCAGCCGGGCGAGTCCGTACCACATCACCGGATCTAACGGAGAGACGGACTGGGACCAAATCAAACCGTGGAACAGGAAGAGGATCACCGTGGAGGAGGACGATGATCCGCACCGGCTGCTGCAGGAGCTCATTTTATCGGGTAACCTGATCAAAGAGGCCGTGAGGAGGCTGCAGTTCACCGCGGCGGACTGTGCAGATTTAACCAACAAGACAGTGCCGGCGGCGGCGGACAATGTGCCCTCCTGATAGCGTCTAAAGGACGGACCGGGGGACGTGGTGTCCACCGCGGCGTCTCCTGGATGGACTCAAAACTGTTTTAGAACTAAATTTCAAAGGACTGGTAGCTATGTTTTTCTAATTTCATCCATTTTGTGTGTAACGTTGGTTACGCTACGTCGGGCAGCAGTTAGCAGTTAGCTAACTAGCCACCCGGCTAATGAGTTGTTTATGTCTGATGCCTCCTTGTGGCTCAGAGACTCTGGGGTGCAGTGGAGGTTTTGCCGACCTTTTATCGGCAGTAAAGGGGGTTTATTTGTTTTTTCACCCCTTTTAAAGGCTAATGTGATGTAAAAATGAAAATACACATCACATTGAGTGTTTTTGTGTGTGATTATGTGAACATGGAGTCCTGAACAATGGCTTTGATGAATGGTTGAGTCACACAGGAAGTCCCAGCTCATTCATTTCTTATTTACCACTGCATCCTGGGATGTGAGTTCATGTGTTGTTTATTTGAGGGGGGGATGGGAGGGAGGGAGGGAGGTTTGCTCTCATGGCCAGCCATTCCCTGCTGTGACAGACCTTTATGATGGGGGGGTTCATTTTGTTTACAATCCAATGCTGGGTGTTGATAAATGCTGTTACAGAGAGGAGAAAGGAAGTGCCCCCTCCTTATTCTCCATTCAGGTTGTCCTTTAACTTGGGAGCAGCTCATCTCACTAAACCTCAACCAGACAAATCAGTGACATGAGCTGGTTTGTATTTAAAACATGAAGTTACAGGACTACACTCTGTCAACAGCAGCTCTGGAGATCTTTCTCAAAGGGGAACATCAGTGTGGGAAAGAAGAGAAAACACGCCCTTTTCCCACAGGGCTTTGGATGATGTGTAACTTTGTTTGTAATGTGTTTTTTTGAGGGGAAAGGTCGGCCGTCACGTGACAACACTTTTGTGGTGCTTTCGCCTTTTGGAATTCCTACGAGGAGTTCTGTTTTGTTTTTTTTGTATTTGGTTCTTCTCTCTGTAAAGAAAAATCACCACGACTGCTTCGTAACGAAGTATCTGATAATGTTCCTGAGTATTCAGGGCCTTTTTTTTGTCGTCTTAATAAACTCATTTTTGTTTTTACAAACCTCTGTACTTCTTCTTCTCTCACTTCAGGAGTTTATCCTATGTATGGAAATGTTGCTTACCCTGGGTCTGTGAGTGTGGACAACGTGGTCTTGAAGGACACATGCTCATTATCAGCCTATAAATACCTCCCTCCCCCCTCCTGCAGGATCACAGCAGGCAGGCACGACGCCAGCGGTGAAAAACATGTTTTGCTCCAGTGGAGTCCTGAGCCAGCCAAGGTCCAACACATTGTTTATACCGGCTCCCTCTGCTGTCGCTGCTCGGTTACTGAGGGTTTGTGTCGTAATCCATCACAGCAGCAGCAGACGGAGCTGACGGGGCAGCTCACATCATGTTTTGGGTCTCTGGGTGGATGTTTGACCCCCAGATGATCACGACAACAAACTAATCCTGATTCACATCACAGACTGTACACACTCACACACAAACGGCTGCTGTCTGTCCTCAATTTAAGAGTCTTATTGCACTACAAGCCATGATATCTTCCGTTAATCATGTAGTGGATTACATATAAAGAATTTGGGCTGTCAATCGATTATAATATTTAATCGCATGATTTTCCATAGTTAACCGCGATTAATCAGTTCAAAATGTACCTTAAAGGGAGATTTGTCAAATATTTAATACTCTTATCAACATGGGAGTGGGCAAATATGCTGCTTTATGCAAATGTATTTATCCTCCTTCACAACAAGCTAGTATGACATGGTTGGTACCAATGGATTCATTAGGTTCATATGATACCAGTAACTTCACTCTGGCACTAAAACCTGAACCTGCTACAGCCTCTGAAAGACCGTAAAGTCTGACGGGACCGCGGGTCTCAGGGGGTTAAGTCTGTTGAAGGTCAAACTAGTAAAAAATGTTCATCACAAGTTCTCAGTGCCCAAAGTGACATTTACAGATCTCTTGTTTTGTCTGACCAACAGTCCAAAACCCAAATATATTCAGTTTACAAAGATGTGAAGCAGCAGATCCTCACACTGGAGAAGCTGGACGCAGTGAATGTGTTCTGCTTTTGACAACATTTCTGCTTCAGCACCAGTAAAACGTTTCCTTTAACTAACAATTATTTGGTCAAATGTTAAAATATTATATATATTTCTATGTTTTTTTGTTTGGTCTGGAGGAGTTAATCGGTCCTCGGCCCCCCCTGTACACTGCACGGCAGACGGCGACCGACGAACCTGAAATTTGGTCAGACTCTAAAATGAGTCGTGTGGCTCAAAATTCAGACTAGAAACAGGCTAAAAACGTACAGTGTATGCCCAGCTTCAGTGATACCTGTCCTCTATCAGTACAAACATGTAGATCATGTCTGAAATAATGGAAACTGCAGTGGGAGGACTGGAGTCAGTTTTCTCACCAGAGTGTTGCAGTGTGAATCTGAGACACTCTGGGTGTGAATGAGCTCGTCTTTGTGGGCGGCAGCTTTATTCTTCAGGTCGGCCGCCCATACGGCTCCACTGCATCCGTGACGCAACCAGAGCACAAATGGAAGATAAAAATAGAAAAGCTGCGACTGTAGTTGACGAGCTCTCTCTCTTATAAAAATACTCTTCCTGTATCTGCTCTCCAATCACATCATCTTTATATCTGACCAGGAAGAAGAAACACGCACTGACGTGTCTCTGAACGGAAGGTTTGATGGAGCTCTCATGTTTATTTTGTCTGTTCAAAAAGCAGCAACAAAAAGAAACTTCTTCACTTTAAGCTGCTGTTTGATTCTTCTGACTGAATAAATGATGACAGCCAGCAGCACAAAACTCTGGGTCCTGTACATACAACTCAGTCTCACGGCAGTTCGTGAAATAGTCACGAAATTTAATCTATTTGATTCGTGTACATAGGCAAGAATTCCCCTTTTTTTTCATGATGCTCAGCACGACTTTCAACAAGAAAGACGAGGTCGTTGGGAATATCAACATTTTCCTCAGACATATAAAATTACCAAGAGAAACAAAATATGACTAAAAGTACTATATATTAAAGGGACTATTTGTAACTTTCAGAAATGCTTGTTAACAGCGACACCTGTGGCCGTTAAGTCAACGAAAGTCAGCGTCGGACTCGCGCTTGCTCGCTCTAAATATACCTGAATGAGCATCGCTCAAAACAGTGAGGCGACACACGTCAGCTAAAACCACAATATCACTCTATATTTCACCTGCATGGCAGTAATGTTAGCTGACCAGACGAAGGTCTCTCCATGAATCACTGCTGG